>JACTOM010000933.1:8100393-8243137 GCA_015832385.1 Elymnias hypermnestra
TCGTCGTCGTCGTCGCTTCAACCGATGGACGTCCACTGCTGGACATAGGTCTCACGTAATGATGTCCACAAGGCCCGATCTTGTGCCGCCTGGCTCCAGCGGCTACCGGCGACCCTCTTTATGTCGTCGGTCCACCTTGTGGGGGGTCTCCCAACACTGCGCCGCCCGGTGCGGGGTCGCCACTCCAGCACCTTCGGGCCCCAACGTCCATCGGTCCGTCGGACTATGTGCCCCGCCCATTGCCACTTCAGGTTCATCAAAGTATTGTATTCAAATTCATATAATCACAATCTTAACAAACATGAATTTAACCATGTTAATTGACTATAAGATATACATATAGATGAATGAATCAACTATAAAATATAAGAGTCGATTCATTCATCTACATATGTAACTCGAGAAGTCACCAATAAACAATAAACTGTGCCCATGCTTTGTTTCTTTATGATTATAGTCTATAAAAAAACTTATGAATTGCCAAATAATATTTGCAAGCGCATCATTTCCTAGTTTAACTATCACATATTAATGACAAAAGTTTCGAGAATTCAGATAGTACATTATGTTAACACCTATGATGTACAATATACATACATTAATAAAATCTCTATAACCGCAATCAAAGCTATTCTAAATACAACAAACAGCATAATTCTCCTACAAATATATTTTTAACACACTTGTGATGTTCAAGTTATAGTCAATAAATTTGTCTAAATACCCACATATCATATTAAAAGATCATGTTATTTATTGCCTTAATTAAAAAACTTTTGATTTGGCTTAATTTTACAATTAAGCAGTACAAGATAACCAATTCAAGTGAACTGTCTTTTTGACGAAACAGTACCTTAACAAGCGACAAAATAATTACGACACAAATTTCCGTGCTTTAGAGATAATTGATCACAAGCATAACAAACATATTCAGACCCCACATTTAAAAATAAATAAAATACAGCGTGAAATTTAATTAAGAATAATAAAACACGTTAAATAAATATACAGCGAAAATTTCATAAAAAAATGTAATAAGTAATATCATCATTTAACAATATTGCACTGTCCAGCTAGTACAAAACCACCTTGATTTGGTCAAGCCAGTGTTGCAATACAAGACCCATTTCAAAATTTAAAATGATGGTATTTTGAGATGCCACATTATTTTTTGCCAATTTGAATGAATTTTTAACACAAGAAAAAATGAGGATTATTCTGGATTCTGATTAGTCCTTAAATAAAATTTGCAAACTAGAAAGTGTAATTCCTCCAAAACAGCTATATATGTAATAATATATAAGAATATAATACTTTAAAGTTATATTTTCAAATATTTCTTATTTTTATCTTAACTACTTTATTGAAGTACTTTTAAATAAAAACACATGGATACAGTTTTTACTGGTAAAAAGTCATATGTATAATTGATACACATTTAACATCATTGTTATTTCATAGTTGTTCTCTAGGTATTAATATAATTATAATTTATTTGCAAGTAAACATTTGAGATAAGTGATACAAATAATAAGATAACTATAATATAGTACACAATAACTGAAATACAATTGTATTTTTACAAAAGTTTTGTAATAACTATTCAAGGTTTACAAATCGTTTTTTGTTATATTCTAGATTCAATTTATACAACCATATTATCTGAAGCAATACTATGAACAAATATTTGGTTTTCTGAAGCAATTCCATTTAAGCACATATTGCTGGTTTGGAAGAATAGTAACTCAATTCAAAATTCTACTTTTACAGAAGTACCTAGGCTGCTATTGCCTCTATAAGACTAAGAGTTTAGGCTGCCCTATAATAATTCTTAATACATTAGTTACCATGTCTTATGATGTATTTGAATTTGGCACACATTCTTTCTATAATAATAGTAACTTTTCAGTAAAAAGAAGAATTGAGTACTAACAAATAAAAATGGCAGAAATTGGGATGTATTCTTTGACTGCTATATTGAGTGGAAGGTTGACTATGACTACATATGTATATAGATTCAATTACCTAAAGGACAAATTAAAAAAATTGCAATTTTTTAATTTTTCTGAGTCTGAGCAATTGGGAGGCTTTGGCTGACTAAATATCTTTCTTCCAAAAAAAGCATCCTGAACAATATTGTAAAGAAATTGTAAGAGTTAAGTGATACCTCACCAAGTTAAAGTGTAAAATCTTAGACTGCATCATCACTTATCATCGGGTGAGGTCACTAGATGTACTAAGTGGCCAGCAATTAGATATATATGTAGGCATTTACATTTAATCAATCAAGAAACAATCTCAACATGGATACTAATTTCAGTCCTTACATAAAAATGTAAAGAATCTGGTGTTACAAATTACATAAATGCTCATATAATTCTGGTACATACCCATAATTAATATTTTTATATTACATATATCTGTAACTGTAAGTTATGTAATATATAAACCTGTAAAATTTATGAGAGAATGAAAATTCTATACTTTATAGTTGTCATATCATATATTTTTATAAAATCTAGTATACATCATCAAATTATTGCTTGTTATAACTTTGTATATCTAGATAAACACATTTTAGTTTCATATATTGTATCTTACATATACATTCAACCTGTACATTTCAATAATTTTATATGTTTAATATAATTCTAATGGGCAAAAGCTTAACATATACTAAATAACAAAGAATATTATTATCCAAATTCAAATACATGTTTATAAGCCACATTCACAATACAGTAACAGATAGCAATTTCACTTCTTTAATCTTGCCTCAGAAATTACAACAACTATTAGTTTTGCGAGCAGTTTTATAAAAGGCCTTACTGTGCATCGAAAGGCTATCAGTTTTGGCAACTAAATCATCTAACTGTTCACCCCTATCTAATACCGCTTTAATAGTGTTATGTAAAATTATCTTAGTTTCATCTAAGTCCTCCTGTATTTTTGTTAATGCATCAGCTTCACGAGGATTTTGAAATTTGGTTAAGTATTCTGGTAAGACAGGAAAATCTACAGTACTTTCATTAGCTGTTACCCAATTGTTAGGAGGGATCTTAGCCGAAAACTCGTCCAAGATCTTCGTGATTAACGTATGCGCAACTCTATTTGGATATTCGTGATCCGAAATGAGTACTCCTGCTAAATTATCTGCTCTCACATATACCTGGAGCATATATTCTCCCTCTTTGACGGACTGTCTTGAAGCTGGTTGGGTTCTTTCAACAATAGTTTTACTTACAAATGTCATAAATTCTTGAACGGAACCCTTTTGAAAGAAGCTGAAGCTTTGTAAATTGTATGCTGCTTTTAACAATGTAGCACTATTCACGCCTTTGTAAAGAACTGCCAAAGCGTAAACGCGTACCATTTTATCAGTATAAGTATTCCCACCTAAAACAAGTTAAAAATTAATAGACATTTAAATTTTCGTTATAATTGTTACACATACACTCAACTTGATAAAATTTACTTACCGAATAATAATTGTTGTAAACTTAATATAAAACAATACAATAGAATGTTTGTTACGCAAAAATGTATTACTATTATCACTTCCTTAATTATTTAACTATCCAATAGAAAGTTAAAAACTATGACCACTCACAAAACTGGGAAATTGCACTACACAATACACATATTGACAAATGTCAAGGTAATTGATAAGTTTCGACTATATCTATGATTTCGACTTGAGACATTGATAATTTGAGAATTTTTTGATTTTGTTCTCTTTGGGTTACACAAAGATACTAAAAATTAAAATCATGAAACTTCGAACCTCGAAATTAAACTTAAAAATTAAGCAGTCCAAATTTTCGTTCAATATCACAACAATAATGTTTTCAGAGCTTCGTGTTAGAATCTTGCAATACGTGATCTTATACATACATACATACATAGCATCACGCCTCATTCCCATAGGGGTAGGCAGAGACAACATCCTTCCACTTGCCACGATCCTTGCATATCTCCTTCGCTTCTTTCATTCTCATTAAACCTTTCATACAAGTTCGTCGGTTTAGAGTACTCTTGACCTGGCCGTTATTTAAAATGTCCTGGATTTGGTCCAGGAACGTTCGCCTTGGTCTTCCCCTTCCAACTTTCGCATTCACTCTTGACTCATAAATCCTTTTTGTCAGTCTCCTTTCATTCATTCTCTCTACATGCCCAAACCATCTAAGCATACCTTTCTCAATTTTAGTCACTACGTCTTCTTTTATACCACAACGTTCTCTTATCACACTATTTCTTACTCTGTCACTCAGTTTTAATCCACTCATGCTTCTCAACGCTCTCATCTCTACCGCATTTATTTTACTTTTGTGATTCTTCTGCCATACCCAACTTTCACTACCATACATAAGTGTTGGCACCAACACTCCAGCATGCACTGCCAGTCTAGCCCTTTGAGACACCATCTGGCTATTCATAAAAGCATGCAGAGCACCATTTACCATATTCCCTGCATTCACTCTCCTTTCGATATCACTTTCACATGTTCCATCTTTTGTAAATTTAGATCCCAAGTATACAAATTCTTTCACCTCTTCCACTTGTTCCCCATCTATCAAAATATTGCCATTCATCATAGATTCATCTCGTTCAAAAAGCATAACTTTCGTTTTGTTTACATTCACTTTCATTCCTTTCCCTTTCAAAGCTTCATTCATAATATTTAGCATCTCCTGAAGCTCGTTAGCGGATGACGCAAGTTGATCTTATGATTGTATAAAAATCTGATATTCTGGCTTTAGCGACCATGGCAGATGCACTACATGATTTATGTAATCCCATCAGAATACGATACGCATTATTATATTGCACTCTGATGTTATTAACTGCACGCTTAGAAAATTTTGTCCAAAGCTGACAAGTGTAGAAGCTTCGGAAATACTAATCCGCGCGAAATAATGTTATTTTGACTGATAGTTAAATTTATTAAAAAAACGACCACGATTTTAGGAAAAAAAAATTTGAATTTCGATGTTTTTGATATTCCCCTGCACGTACATTGGGTCCTCTGTTTTCTTGATTACTGCAAAGTACAATACTGTAGGAGGTCATTGAACAAGTTTCTGAAAAATATTTGGAACTTGTTAAGATTTCAAGATAAGAGTCAGAGATAGATTAGCAAAAAAATTGTATTCGTTGCTTATTTTGTATTCTAACTATGTATACAACATATGCTTAGCATATCAGGCTGTTGCCATTTTTAACGTGTAGGCTTTAAACTTTAAAGAGCTAGAACCCAGTGCCGTTAAAAAAAGTAGATACTGACTGTGACTTAGGTACTTACTACTTTTACTAGTTTACTTATCTTACATTAGTGTTTTCATGAAGTTTTCGTAAAGATTTCTACAAGTACAAAGGATTGTGGAACTGTATGTTAATTGTGGAAAGATACAAATGATGAATGAAATTACATAGGATGATGAGACCTAGATCTTTAAAAACATATTTCTAAGAGAATTGGAAAGAAAACTTCACAGTTTATCATACATAAATACGCATCTTATACCACTGATTTGCATTTTATATTTGCAAGTATTATTTAATAAATAATACAATGACGGAAAACACAGAAAAATTGGAAAACTCATGCGATGCAAGACGAAAAGTTTTAAATATAGCAGTCTCGACAGTCCTCTTAGAAACGGGCTTCGATTCTGCTGACAAAATGTGCATAGAAACTTTAACAGAAATTATGCAATGTTGTAAGTGTTCATCCACATAAATATTGTCTAAAGAAACTGCAAAATCTATTAAACAATTAATTTAGTGTTTGTGCATATTTATGATTTTGAGTTAGGCCAACTTTCTTACATCCTGCAATGTAAATATATTATTCATAATAAAATGATTCACTGATGTCCCTTACAGACTTTTAAGCCTTCGAATCTATTTCAAATCTGTTTCAATAAATAGCAATAACATTAAGAGAATTTTTGACCACTAACCTCACTATAGAATGTAAATATACAAAATTTTTATCTTTTGTTCGCTTTGCACATACTATATATATCCGCTAATAATGACACAAAAATAGTAAGTTGTTTTATAACTCTTTTTGTATAAACTTTCAGTTTTCACAGAAGTTGGCAATTCAGCTAAAAGTTATTGTGAGCTCACAGGACGTACAGAGCCGATACTTGCTGACACTATGATGGCGCTTATAAATATGGGTATTTTATTTATATAATCTTTATTGTACACCAAAGAAAAAATTGCAAAGTATAAATGATACATAAGTAATAACAAAAGAAATTTCTAAGTTTCCTTAAATATCACAACTATATTAAGTGTATTTTATACACTTCATCATTTTAGGTATAAGTCTACAGAATATTGAACAATATGCAGCTAGGCCGAATAGACATGTTATACAACCTCCTCAGCAAGCATCTTTACCACGAACACCAGCCATGCTGTCTGCTGGTTCCAAGGCTAAACCTGCACCACATATACCATTTCACTTACCACCTCTACCAGATCCTCATGCATATATTCGGACACCAGTAAGTAAAATGTTTGTGTTAATTATGTATAAAAAAGTACTTTGCTTCATATTCTCAGTCACACCTAAACTTAAGAAAATTCATGTTGTCAATCTAACCTTTATTACAGTTTTTACAACCTTCAAGTTTTTTCATATGTAAGAAGTAACTGTCTCTAACTATTTTATAAAAATCATTTCAGTGAATTCAGTAAAACAACACAAGCAGAGTTACATTTGCATTTATAATAATATTGGTATGATGTAAAACCCATCTCTGAAATGTTAAAACATACACAATTTTATTGGAAATGTATTTTTTCCAATTAATGGTTCCTACAAAACAGATATCTTGTTGCTTTTCTTAAATAATTTTATCATTTACCATGTGGTACCACATTATAGATTCTAAAATGTTAATTGAAAGAATTTATGTGGATTAAACAATTTGTTATAGACTCACAAACAGCCAGTAACAGAATATGAAGCAATAAGGGAAAAGGCTGCAAGTCAAAAGAGAGATATTGAAAGAGCTTTAACAAAATTTCTGGCAAAGACCAGTGAAACACATAATCTATTCAATACTGATGACAATCAAGTCTATCCATGTAAGTGCATGTTTGCAGATTATGTTTGAATTAGTGGATGTCCACCACTGGACATAGGTTTCACCCAATGACACCTACAAGGCAGATTTCTTTATAAAATCAATATTATTTTTTGATGAAGTAGGCCTAATAAGGTCTTGTTAGTGCTGGACTGTCAGAAGAGTCCAAAAGTTGATTTTACTGAGGAGATTCTACTAGCCAGCCATGTATGAGTTCTAATTTAATAACTTTAATATTAGAATTGCTTTCCTCATATTTTTGTAATCATGAAAGGATTATAAAGAAACCTTTTCATGCTATATTTATTATTGAACGTGCAAATGATTTAAAAGTGTTATTTGATAGAAATCCCAAATAGTTGTTTTTACTGAGCCAGTACAAGGTATCACCACTTCAAATAAAGCGAGTGAACATTTTAAATAATTAATTGTAGATAAAAAATAACCTTACCCTACTTGATTTTAGGTACATTTTTAAATAACGATATTATTATTATTACTTGTGCCTCTTAATGTTATAGTAATTTTGATGCACCTGTTATATTAAAATATGCTTAAAATCAGTGAGTTTAGGTTTCGTATTGTTTACTAATATTTGTATGTGTGTATGAATACAATACGCGTCTCCGTCTTATTTCTTTCTGCTATTATACTATTTTTACTTTTTGATATACCATAAAGGGACAAATTTACGACTTCATGAATGTTCTAACCAAATCAGTTACCTCATGAAAGCTTAAAGGTATGCACTTTACTTGCCTGTTTCTGATTTCCATACTGAGGTCTTTTATTACCCCTGACCAGACACACAGTTTTTTGATGCTTTGATCCGGAAATCGTAATAAAGCAACCAGGAATTACCCCAGATAATAATTCGTTACTTTTCAGTAATAGCCTGCAAGCCCACCTTCCCAGCGTATTTGCCATGTCTTCTACCAACTGATCAAGTTTTTGATTTTGATGAGCTGGAATATCACTTCCAAGTGGCGAACAGAACAGAAGACCTCCCAGCTGATAAGAAAGGTAGATTGATTTTATACATAACTTTAACTTTACCTTTAATCATTTAGGAAACAAATAAAAATAATGGCCCTTAAAAATTACCAAATACTATGGATTTTTATAGATAACATATACATATATCGCCTTCTTAATTCAATAATATGTTATCTTCAAAATTATGTGGATAAAGTTATTTATGATCAATATATAATTTGGTGTTAATTTTTACATGTTGCCAGGTTTTTCAGAAATGATTGTTGGCATTTAATATGCTATAGATATAAAGCTTGGTTGAAGCCCGTAAAAAGAAAACCAAGAGATTCTCAGACCTTACTCTTAATCTCATGGAACAGAGACATGCAATGAGCTTCCAGTCTACAGTAGACGCGTCCGCATACCGGCAGATCAATAGACAGATCTCTAAAGCGCAAAAGCGTGATGTGCGACACTTTAATGCCGAGCGTATAAGAGATACCATCGAACCAAACAAAGCCACTAAAGTGTTCGCAAAAGATTTGTCTATCGGTCAGAGCCAATTGACGCGGCTAAGGACCAGTAATGGCGAACTCATTGCCTCTAAACCTGAGATTCTGAGGGAGGTTGAGAGTTTCTATGGATAGTTATACACATCGACCTGCAAGCCTATTGCTTATTGATAGATTGGCTAAAGATGCTCGTGCCAAATTTACCCGACATTATACCGAAGATATCCCGGACGTCAGCTTGTACGAGATTAGTATGGCTCTCAAACAGATGAAGAATAGCCAGGCACCGGGTTATAACGGAATCATAGCGGAACTGCTGAAGGCGGGTGGAAAACCCATTCTAACAGTCCTTCAGCGAATGTTCAATTGCGTCATCCTGGAAGGCACGGTGCCAAAGGCATGGCATAGGAGTGTGGTAGTTCTCTTCTTCAAGAAAGGTGACAATACTTTATTGAAGAACTATAAACCTATTGCGCTGCTAAGTCATGTCTATAAACTGTTCTCGAGGGTCATTACGAATCGTCTCGCTCGCAGGTTTGACGACTTCCAGCCCCCAGAACAAGCCGGATTCCGAAAAGGCTTTAGTACCATAGACCACATCTTTACGCTGCGGCAGATTATACAGAAGACCGAGAAGTATAATCAGCCACTTTGCTTAGCGTTCGTGGACTATGAGAAAGCATTTCATTCGGTAGAAACATGGACTGTGTTGGATCTTTAAAGAGATGCCGAATTGACCACCGTTACATACACGTGTTGAAGAACGAAAACGCCACCATGTCAGTCCGAATACAGGACCAAAGCACAGAGTCTATCCAACTGCAGAGCGGAGTGCGACAGGAAGATGCTATCTCCCCGAAGCTCTTTACTGCGGCATTGGAAGACCTCTTCAAGCTTATGGAGTGAAACGGACAGACCATAAACATTAATGGCGAGTACATCACTCATCTATGGTTTGCCAACGACGTGGTCATTATAGCACAGACTCTGAAAGATCTTAATCCAATGCTCAATGACCTCAGCAGGGCTTCTCGACAGGTGGGCCTAAAAATGAACATGGATAAGACGAAAGTTATGTCCAATATCCATGTTCCGCTCCACCCAGTCATCGTTGAGAACTCGGCACTCGAAATTGTTGACGAGTACACATACCTGGGACTCATAGTTCAGCTAGGTAGGCCCAATTTCGAGAAAGAGGTCAACCACCGAATCCAACTCGGTTGGGCAGCGTTCAGGAAATTCCAGAAGACATTTTTGTCCAATATCCCTCAGTGCCTGAAAACTAAACACACAGTCTTCGAACAGTGCGTGTTGCCAATACTTACCTACGGATCGGAAACGTGGTCGCTGACTATGGGCCTCATTCGGAAGCTCAGAGTCACTCAGCGTCCGATGAAGAGGGCTATGCTCGGAGTCTCTCTACGCGATCAAATCAGAAATGAGGAGATCCGTAGCAGAACCAAAGTCACCGACATAGCGCTACGAATCGCGAACCTGAATTGGCATTGGGCGGGGCACAAAGTCGTACGAACCGATGGACGTTGGGGCCGGAAGGTGCTGGAATGGCGACCCCGCACCGGACGACGCAGTGTAGGAAGACCCCCCACAAGGTGGACCGACGATATAAGGAGAGTCGCCGGTAGCCGCTGGAGTCGGGCGGCGCAAGATCGGGCCTTGTGGGCATCATTTCGTGAGACCTATGTCCAGCAGTGGACGTCCATCGGTTGATGCGGCGACGACGACGACGACGACGAGATATAAAGAAGCGATATGTCAATGACGTAAATCACTCTATCCCTAAAATTTATATCGTATAGTTTCTACCAGACTGAATTGCTGTGACGGGTCTACAACAAATTTTGAAAAACATAAATATTTATGTATTTTAAAACTTTCACATTAAATTAATCATAAACAATTAAATTTTGATGAAATAAAAAAAAAAGCCCGTGACCGTAAACACGCAATTATTAGTCGCCATGTTTGTGACGTCACATTATAATGTTTTTGCGAATATGTTGACAAAACTATCAAAAGTAATAAATATTATAAAAAGTAATAAAAATTCAAGACACTACAGCTGTAACGCGAAATTAACATTGTGACGTCACGCGTACTCGGGATTGCCCGGGTATTGTCGGCTTGTTTTCGGTACTCAGTTATTAAATTGAATATATCTTTATTTAAAGCGAGACAAAAACAGATTTCTCATAAAACTTATATATTCATTTATCATGAAAAAATAAATCCCAATTAGTTATAGGTTTGCTAACATTAAAAACAATATTGCAGATAATTCAGACAACGAGGCAGATAATGGAGGTGAAAATGAAAATAATTCACAATCAGAAAGTCAAGATATTCCTACAATATCAAGTCCCGAAAGAAATAAAAATGGCGGATGACATTAGTTTTAAGACAAAGTTGTAAAAAAAATATAATAATACGATTAATTTTATAAATAAATCAATATATTATACAGAATCTTATCTTTTAACAATTATATATTTAAAAAATTGCCGGCGTCGTGCTGCGAGTATTCAATTTTGAAGCAGAGATTGATCCCAGGTGAGGTGAAGAAGCTTCGGCCGTGGCTAGTTACCATTCTGCCAGCAGTTAACGCGTTTCCATCTTCCACTGTATCATCACTTATCATGTGTGATCACCATCCACGGCTAAGCTATCAGGAATAAAAATAATCCCTTCACTAATAGTTATCCGGTTCGATTAACAGCAGGGAAAATCTAAGTTAATTACATTTTTTAATATGTTTGAGTACTATTTGATTTAATTTGAATACAATGGTATCAGGTACCATGATAGGATGAAGAGATGGTAATTTTCTTCTATGGGGTCTACATAGCATCGCACCAGAACGTAAATTGTTTGTTTGACGGCACGTCTATACATGACGCGTAGTAACTACCCATGTAGCCACCAGTCAAGACTTGGACAAATTAGAAATACAATTTCCTAAATCTGCCCCGCCAGGAATCGAACAGTGGCCATCTGATAGTCAAACAAGTACTCGTACCATTGGGCTAGCTAGGCGGTTGCATTTTAAAATGTATCTGGTAAAACTTGTGGTGTACTATAAAAGATTGTACCTACCTACTGTGTTGCCTAACCAAGTAAGATTTTGAAAGTATATTTTCACCCAACTACTAGAACATTTTACTGCATATAGCCTGCTTCATCCTGAGCAATATGGAAAAGGTCGCAATTTTTGATGCTTGGGAAAAGTACCAAAATGCATTTGGAACCTTCTTCAAATGTCACCCTTTCTAAGACTTTCGATTGTGCCGAACATACCACTCTTATACTTAGTCTCTATGGTGGGGTGGGGCATTTAATTTGTTGAGCTCTTCAAAATAAGAGTTCAAAAGGTGCTCGGAGTTAAGTCGTTAATCATCTGAAAAAATCGGTGTCCCAAGCACCAATACTTCCTTTTTTTGGGCTTAATATGCACAAATGATTTAGCATACAATGTGAATGACAAATGTCATATAGTCTTATTTGCTGACGACACTTCATTGCTGTTTGAAGTAGACTTTCCAAACTGGTGGTGGATTTGTTACCAACTGATGGCCTACTGCCAATTTGCAAGTGCTATTTGAGACTACTTGAATAAAGAATATTTTGATTTATTCATATCACCGTTGTCATCACTTCAACCTGGTCATCCACTTGGGGCAGTCTCGCCTAATAATGCATAGATTAAATCCCAACTTTGCATCCATTGGCCAGCAGATAACACAATATTTTTTTACACTTGCCACTTCAACGTTATTATAATATAAACTTGAAACATATTTCATGCTTTCAAGTTTCCTATAATATTTCTATATGAACTATATTTACAAAATTCCTTTAATAACACAATTTTTAACTACTAAGTCGAAAAGTAGCTTTCTTAGAGACATTATTAAATTACTTTTATCAATATTTATTGTTTAAAGTTTTCAAATGTCAATAAAAACTATACTATTCATTCACTAAAGTTTAAAAATATTTAATGAAAGACCATGTAAACAATTCAAAGGTCTCTATGTAATTAATTTTAGAAATTCATGCTAGATAGTGTAGGAGGATTGACTTTTTATGTTATTCTTTAATATAATGCTGTTCTTTAAAATGAAGTAACAAATATTTCATATTAGTAGAAAATTAATGATGGATAAAATAAAACCCAAATTTTAATGTTTACTTTATGTTACACTTATAAAAAAAATCACTTCAATGATGCAGAATTAATCACGGGGAGTGCCTTTATACCATCTCTGTTCACTACAGTCACTTGGAAGTTTGGCAAACTAACAAACAGCCGTCTGTGTACCTCTTGGACACACTTCTTGAGAATTTCATATGCTTCTTCTTCAGTAGCATCTAGAAACAAAGAAATGTTATAAACCCTTCTACTCTAGCTGGCATAATATTATGAGTTAACATAAGGCACACTAATCTTTTCCATGTACTATATAATTTTTAGATGAATAATGAAAAAGATCTATGCATTTAATACAACTTAATAGTTATAACAATTTATTTATAATTGACAATGTACAACATTTTTACATAAGCAGCTATTAGCACATAGAATTAAAACAAACTATATACATATAAAAAGTAACTAATCTACCAGACCAGTATCAATTTAAACAGTTCTGATTACCTTTTTTGTGGTAGCGATCCATAATGCTCAAACTGAGGAAACCCCCAAAACCATGAACTGCAAAGGGCACCTTTACACTGGATGCTAAGTAGTCCATAAAATATAATTCTGGACCATTTTCCTTATCATAACCTCCCATCAATAAGTTTACAAAATATGGAGTCTGAAAAAAATACATTTATTTTACAAACAAACAACAATTTTACATAGACAGTTTGATGATTAAAGATATGATCAAAAATTGGAATATAGTCTTTCATATTTTTATGAAAAATTAGCATAGGTTCTATTCATAAATAAATAATAACAGACTTATTATATGTATATAAAAGGGAATATTGCATTGATTACAAAATCACAAACAAATACCTAAATTTTGTGTACACATTACAGAAATATTGTTTTTGTGTTTCAGTATAACAAATAAAATCGAATCGTGCAACACCATTTTTAATATGATGCCAGCCTTTTGGGTACCCATGCATTTACTTCAGATTTATATATATCATTATAAAATAATATCAACTTTGTTTATTATAGAATAGTAATTGAATACAGTTTTAGATTTGTCTTTACATAATTAGAAGAAATATATCAGACAAAATTGTATACACAAATAATTTCAAACTAAAGATGATTGAACTTAATGCCACTTGTATATGGATGCTCAATATCATATATTATAAACAAATAAAAAGTATGAGTTGAAGAGTAACTACTGAGGCTTTTTCAGGTTTCTTCATTCTAGAAGCAGCTTTCTGTACCAGAAATAAATTATTACCTGTCTGAAGAATTAAAAGAAAACTTTAGGACTTCTTGGAGAAGAATACTTTAATTTGAAAGAATACAGGGTTTGTGTCTATAATAATAGTTGCCTACTACTTATCAACAGAACAAAAATAATGTGAACAGGTGTTAATTTTAAACATATACTTACACTACTTCTGAGATATTCAGCAAGATTCCTTCTGGTAAAATTAGCAGCTGCAGACGGTCCTAATTCATAGCCATTCCGCATTTTGTACAACTGAATGTTTTTAGCAATATATTCTGCAAATTGAGTGGTATCACCAGAATCACCAATCACTCCCATTACTAGCTTATCCGATATTTTGTAAATCTTTTCCTCATCTGTAAATAGTACAAATATTGACATATAAATCGAAATATTTATAAAACGTATCGATGTTAGAATTAGATGTAAATGTACCGTCTTTCATAACCATAATACTATGGCTATTAGATTGATCCGCTGCTATCATAACAAAATCATTGCACTGTATTCCCAACAAACATTGCAAATTAATATTCGACATTTTTGTATCGTATTAATGATATAAATCAAAACTTTTAAATTACTAATTTCACCGCATAAAACGCGCAATGACTTACAAGTTTTGACAATGCAATTGGCATTTTCTGTAAAACTTGTCAAATCATTTTAATTGTCACAGATAAAAAAATACGGGTTGGAGCAGAGAGTGCTTTCAATTTTCTTGAATGTTTAAACACACAGAACAAGTATGATAATTTCCATTATGTGTACAAAAGATTGTAGCCTAATAGCAAATACAGTTGCTGTTAGTTAGCAAACTATTAGGTCATTTATTGTCTAGAAATATACGTTACTGCTTCGCATATGGCATATCATATCAATCATTTCATTAATCACACCGCCACACAAAAAAACATTGAATACCGGGCGCCACCTATCTACGAGCAGGTATTTCGACTCAATGAATACGAATTTCAAGTCAGTTTAGGCCGTCCAGCATGAAATGTAGAATATATTTTAAAAAAATAATAGCGAAAATACGATGTTGTGGTAAAAAAAAAAATTTGATTTTTTTGTTTGCCGGTGTTATCACGAATTGTTTCGATATCAATATTTCTAAACCATAAAGCACTTGTAAAATTTTATATGTTACGAAAGTTTAATTTATTAATATTTATAACATTTAAAATATTGTATTATAATAATTATTCTGATGTTATTAGATCATTATAATTCACTTATTAATATGGCTCCGGGTGTAATAAGCCGACTTTCGTCTAATTGTGATCACCGACTTTAAGATATTTATGTATTAGATACATACATCACGTAAAATAAATCATTTTAAAAATATCACTTTTTATGTTTTTCAATATTTACTACTACATACAAATACATAGCATCCTTCCACTTGCCACGATCCTTGCATATCTCCTTCGCTTCTTTCATTCTTATTAAACCTTTCATACAAGTTCGTCGGTTTAGAGTACTCTTGACCTGGCCGTTATTTAAAATGTCCTGGATTTGGTCCAGGAACGTTCGCCTCGGTCTTCCCCTTCCAACTTTGGCATTCACTCTTGACTCATAAATCCTTTTTGTTAGTATGTCTTCTTTTATACCACAACGTTCTCTTATCACACTATTTCTTTCTCTGTCACTCAGTTTTAATCCACTCATGCTTCTCAACGCTCTCATCTCTACCGCATTTATTTTACTTTTGTGATTCTTCTGCCATACCCAACTTTCACTACCATACATAAGTGTTGGCACCAACACTCCAGCATGCACTGCCAGTCTAGCCCTTTGAGACACCATCTGGCTATTCATAAAGGCGGGCAGAGCACCATTTACCATGCATTCACTCTCCTTTCAATATCACTTTCACATGTTCCATCTTTTGTAAATTTAGATCCCAAATATACAAATTCTTTCACCTATTCCACTTGTTCCCCATCTATCAAAATATTGCCATTCATCGCTTTCAAAAAGCACAACTTTCGTTTTGTTTACATTCACTTTCATTCCTTTCCCTTGCGAAGCTTCACTCACAATATTTACCATCTCCTGTAGCTCATTAGCGGATGACGCAAGTATTATTTGATCATCAGCGTAAAGTAAACATTTGATGAGTAATTCATCCATTCTTAACCCATACATACTTTCTTTTAAATCTGTCAAACAGTTATCCATGAATAGGTTGAAGAGCCATGGTGATGCAACACATCCCTGTCGAACCCCTCTTTCGGCAGGAAACCACTCCGTGTACGCCCTGTTTATTCTAACACAAGCACTAAAACCCTCATAGAGAGACTTCAATGCTGGAATCAGAGTACCGCTCACCACATACGTTGATAACGTTGACCACAGATTATTCCTCACCACTCGATCATAGGCCGGCAATAAACTTTTTGTATTATGTATATAATTACAGCTTAATGTGATATTTATAGACGTACAAAATATGTGCACGGCGCTATATCCTTAATTTTGTAACTTAAGCTAATATTTAATCTATAATAAAAGGCCGTATGGTTATAAACTCTGCCTGCCTATTAAACGGTCAAATTAAAAATAACAATGGTTCTTAACTTCTTAACTGTCAAGGCAATAAAAAAAAAGACTGCTTGAGCACTTTATGGATAAGTAGTAAATCACTAATGTACTGGACATTGGCAATTATTATTATCTATGACCAGTATATAGATATTAGTATATTAGATTTGATAAATTAAAGTTCATGTAATAGCTTGTTAAAGAAGAAGAGTTATTGTTGTAGTTTAACTTTTAGTACCCTATGATGTTTAAGAAAATAGCTGTGGGCATTTCAGGAGGGGTAGATAGTGCTGTTGCAGCACTTTTACTAAAGAAAGCAAGTGAGTTTTATTAAGGTGTTTCATTTATTTATAATTCATAATTACTTCCATGGAAATGTTTTCAATTTCCATATTTAGCATAATTGACTAAGAAAAAGGTTTTGTTTGTAATAATCCCATTTATCTAAATAATAAAAAAAAACACCAATAGCTTAGCTTCAGCTATAAATGCTTGTCATTAACGAACAGCTAATATAATAAGAAATTTGGATATCCCAAGTATTTCAAAATATATTTAGTTCATGTGCTTCAATGAATTTATATTATTTTTTATTAATTTGACAATCACAACTTTTTTAGATTATCAAGTGCAGGGTGTATTTATGAGAAACTGGGATAGTGCCTATGAAGCAGGATTTTGCACAGATGAAAAAGATTATGAAGATGCAACATTTGTTTGCCGTAAGCTTGATATACCTTTGCATAGAGTTCACTTCATTAAAGAATATTGGAATGAAGTCTTTACCATTGTGTTGAGAGAGTATGAAACAGGACTGACGCCTAACCCTGACATTCTCTGCAATAAATACATAAAATTTGATAGCTTTTTTGAACATTGCAGGAACAATTTAGAAGTTGATGCCATAGCAACTGGACACTATGCTAACTCTTCATTTGGTCCATTCCTAGAACATTATAATGATGACATAGGTAATTTTACACTTTAAATTTGCTTTAATAGTGTTAATAATCATTTAAGTGTCATCAATTATGTAAATGAATTATTGTTGAATTATATTTTAGGCAGTAGGCTTTTACAGCCAAAGGACAAACATAAAGACCAAACATTCTTTTTGTCACAAGTAAAACAGTTTTCTCTACGAAAATGTATGTTTCCTATAGCAAATTTATTAAAAAGTGAAGTCAGAGATATTGCTAAAAAGGAAAGGCTTTTACGTGTTGCTGCTAAAAAAGATAGTACAGGAATGTGTTTTATTGGAAAGAAAAGATTTCAGAAATTCATTGAAGATGTAAGTTGTTGAGTATTTATTTTATTTATTAAATAAAATTGTGTATACAAGTATAGACTTTGTACAAAAAATCTTTCCTTATGTATCTTAATTTTAAAAAATGACTAACTGGATAGCTTTCATGCTTATTTATACAAAACTTTATTTGATGCCAAGATTCTCACTGGCAAACTCTACCAGCGATTTAGTTAGGATAGTCACTTATAGATAAATATATCAGAAACATAACTTTCAATAAGTAGTTCTTAGAAATAATTGCCCCCAGTTGGAAAGTGATATGTATTTTTCAAATATTAGTATATTCTCTCACAATATTTATATAATTTTTTCTAATTGTGCAGTTTAAAAACCTGTTCCGAAGTGAATTAAAGTTTACTACTTTGTTTACAGTTTATTCAAACAAGAAAAGGATTGTTCATAGACATAGACACTGGTGTTACAGTTGGAGAGCATAGTGGCATACACAAATGGACAGTAGGCCAAAGATGTTGTCTGAGTAACTATAAAGATGCATATTTTATATTTCAAAAAGATTTGAAAACAAATAATATTTATGTGGTAAGTTCTTTGATAATTACAAGCATTTCAATGAATTGTGGTGCCTGTAACACTGTATTTTGCCTATAGTAATAAAATTAAATACTGTTAGTTAATAATTTGAGTGTTAATATTTTAATGATCTAGATAATCTTGGCAATTCCCAAAAGTTAAATAATTTGATCTTTGATATTGTTACATGTGTTTTAAATTGCATCAATTTAACATAATACCTTTTTTATTGCTGACTGTGATCACACCTGGTAAGTGATGAAACAATCTACGATGGAAGCATGCTAATCTGTCAAGGAGCAATTCATTTCTTATGGTTTCCACACATCATACCAGACCACAATCTCTTGCTTGGTGGTACATCTTGCTGGTAACTAGTCATGGCTGAAGCTTCCCAGCAGTCCAGACTCCAACGAATTAGAAAATGCAATTTCTAAATTGGCCTACTAGAGATTCAACATGGGGCTGCTAGCAGAGTGTGTGTTTGCACCATTGTGCCAATGAGGCAGTCAAATATAGAAATTACAAGTCTCTTACAATTGCTTTTATTTTTTATGTTTTGCTATGCCATGTAAATGTCTATTGTTATGGTATAAACAGAGTTGAAAGTGAACAAGACTTTATTTTTCTAGCAATAATTTTATATTATCTTTGGAATCAAAAATTAGACTGTATATTTTTATACTATAATGAATAATATCTTATCCTTATCCTTATTATGGACGGAATTCATCTCAAATGTAATTATAAAAATATTTCAGGTGCCTGGGACAAAACACCCAGCTCTATGGAATGATCTTTGTATGACTGAAAAACCACATTGGATATGTAAAGAGCCTCAGGAGTTAATTGAAAATGGTGTTTTACATTGCTCATTCCGATTTCAACATACAAAACCTTTGGTATCATGTCGAGTTGTGAATAACTATGAGGGCTTAACAATTTTACTGGAAAATAATTTAAGAGCTCTCACAGAGGGTCAATTTGGTGTCCTATACAAAGATGGCGAATGTCTTGGCAGTGCCAAAATTAAAAATGTATGCCATAATTTAATATATTAAAAAAATATATCAAGTTATGCTGTTTTATTTTCAACTGGAATTTTAGTGATTGGTTTTGACAGCCTCGCCGGCACAGTGTTGCGAATAATTCCCGGGTTTGATTCCCGGTAGGGTGAACTTGGAAAATTGTATTTTCTAATTTGTCGCTTTGGCCACGGCTAGTTACTACCATACGAATAAAGACATACGGCCCAGCAGAAATGTGGGTTCCGGTAGGAGGGCTGCGTGGAAATCGTAGGAGGTTAATTGCCTCATACTAGATTAGTGCTCTTCGATCTTAGATGGTATCATCACTTACCGTCAGGTGTGGATACGGTCAATCGCTAAAATTACAATAAAAAACTTACAATGACTACAGTTTCTAAATGTTACCTGTACTAAGTATATGCAATAAAACTGATCCATTGGTATGTCCATAGATAGTACCTATAGGGCGTGTCTATCTGTATATCTGTACTACAGTACTTAATCTGTGGCTATGGCTAGCAGTTAAAAATAATCAAAGTGAAGTGTATGTCATGTTTTACACTAAATTTAATGTTTTCTAGTTCTACCCTTTTTAACTAAAATAGTAAAGGGTAAAGACAGAAAAAATGTCAATTCCACCGATGGATTTTAGTGTACCACCGCCACAATTTAGTATGCCTCCTCCGGGAAATACCCAGTGTGTTCCTGTATTAAAATCAACACAAAGAAATTCTTTATATTCACAACCACCGCCTTTCTTAACCCCCGTTCATCCAACAGATGTACCACCACCTTCTTACGTATCACCAACAGTAAATATTCCTCCCGTACCAACCTACCCACCACCAAGTATGGAAGTTCCTATGCTATATCCTCCCCCACCTTTGGCATCTAATTACTCATATCCAGAAATTAAAGCATATAAAATGGAACCGTCGTCTTCATCAGCATCTGTTTGTAGCTACGATTTACCAAAAATTGGGTCAAGTGCTTCAGAGTCAAATTTTTCTAACAGAGATATGAAAAGTGTTAAGGGTTATTTAGTTGATCAATATGTTAAAAACTATTCTGGAAGTTCACGGGAGTCATCAGCATCTAGGTCTAGGCGTTCTCCTAGTCAAGAAAGGTCATATGAACGAGCCAGTCGATATGATCGGGAAAAAAGGTACTATCGAAGAAGTCGTAGCCCCTGTAGCAGTAGATATCGCTACAGTAGAAGTCCTTCTAGATATAGTCATAGAGATGAAGAGCACTATCGCAGAGATAGATATACAGATAGGAGGTATGAATATGACAGTAAGAGGAGAGAACATGACAGACCAAGAAGCCCTTCAAGTCGTCGAGATCATAGAAGTCATAGTCGCAGTTATGACGAGAAGTCGAGGGTTAGATCACCAGAAAAATATAGGCCACACTCACATAGTAGGGAATCTCATTCTCGTAGTCATACAAGAGATTTGTCACCAAGATCTTCAAGAAGTTCAATCCTCTCAAGACCCATGACCGATAGAGAAAAAATATTAAATGATTATAGGTATGACATCTATTGTTCCTTGTAGTACATATTTATAATTGTTAAGATTTTTTTTGTTTTATTGTTGACAGGGTAGTTCTTGACTGTAATATCACTTGATAGTAAGTGAATTTTACCTTGTATAGTTTCTACATAGTTCACACCGGAATGTAAATTGTTTGCATGCATTTGCTGGTAGAGCGACAACAACCACTTGTGAATTTGGCACTCACCCAAAATAAAAAAATCAAATCCCTAAATTTGCCCTGCTGGAAATTGAATCTGTGAGTACTTACACTATTATGCCAGTGAGACCATCAAAGTTATATCATTTAGCCATTATAATGACAATTATTATTTTTGGGAAACATATGCTGTTTCTTAAGAGGATTATTTTGGTTGATATGTAGGGAAAAATATGATAAATAGGAAAAAATACTATGTTGGTACAGTCATCAAAATTCTAAATGTTCAAATTTCAAAATCTAAAATGCAAATGCAAATTCACTTGCATAAGCAAGTATATATCTTGTATATACAAAACTGTCACTACTTGTAAATGTAGGGACAGTTTGTTACTGTATACAAGGTGTCTCACTCTGCCATTTTGTCCAGATGCACTATTTATTATAGAAAATTAAAATGGGCTTTGAAACATATACATTGTTTTCTTTAAATAGTTATCTTTTTCAGGAAGAACTATTGCAGAACTTCTGAGGACTTCATAAAAAAAATTGAACAGTGGTCCAGGGATCACAACTCTGATGATGAAGAAGTAAGATATAATAATGGTTTCATAGTGATAAATATAATGTAAAGTAATATACCGTTTTGGAAGATTTTTGGCGTCTATTACTTTAAGTTTAATGCCAGCCATCGACCTTCCTATTAGTCACTTTAGCTAGTTTGCTGCTGCAACACTGTGGCACACACATGTAACATGCGGCACCTTGGCTATGATCTAGGTTGTGTATATGCTTGGCTATGGTTCTGGGGTTTCCTGGAGCATATCTATTAGGTTGCCCTGGATTTCCCGCACCATTTCCTGGCCAATCACGACCTCTGGGAACTTGTCCGTACTGATGGCCATCTTAATTCCAGTAAGAGCCTGTCGATAGGAGCCCTGTGTTTTGATTCTTTTGGCGTCACCTCCAGGGTTAGCGGCCTCGCCACTTACCTCTCTTTCGCGTTTAGACGCTCCCGTTGTCGGTTCGCTGTCTGTCGCCTTTTATCTCGCTATTGGTCTCCTTCTCTTTTGAGAGCCGCTTAACTGTTGTTTTCTGCACCGAGGTGCATCAGACGCTGAACTTTGACCTCCTTCCGTTTCAGCGGTCCTCCTTAGCCCAGCATCGGAATCAGCCCTAAAAGGGGATCCTCCGCCGCCCCAGCCAGGAAGCCCGCGTCCTCGGGCTTCAGTCGTCAAAGCGTCGTCTTCCGCCACTTTCTGGGACCGGTTGTGGCGCAATGCCGGTCTCGCCGCCCGCACATCGCCCACTGCCCGTAGGGTTTGCGGACCTCGGACTAGACCTGCTCAGACCAGTCTGGCGGCCACTTGTTGCCAAAGCCATAGGCGAGCCCTTTCGGATTTCGTCCACAAATCCAACATTTCCGCTGGTTTTTAGCGGAAATTTTGCCGTTAATTCAAGAGTTATTCCAGTGGTAGTTACTAACCCAGAAGCCTGGCTCCCTACTCCTGTGCAATCATCGGTAACTAATTTTTCACTATCTGGCCCGGGTACCCGCTAGCGCCGGGGGCTAGCCGGAGCGCTAAGCAAAACGTTCTCATTAGTTTTGGACATTTTCATTTACGATAAAAGCCTGTAAAGGCTTACTTGGATAAACAATTTATTTAATTTAATTTTAAATTCTGTAAACATTTTAGAGTACAAAAATGTGGTACAGAAGTTCACCAGCGGAACTGTACTATCAAGCTGTAGAAGGTCGTGCTGGTGTGCAACAGGCAAAGAAGTTAGAAAAAATCTGTGAGAAATTCTATAAAGGTCTGATTGAAAGAGGGAGAAATGCTAGACCACATGAAGATGAGTTGCCTCCACTGAAACCACTAAAAGCGAAAATGTGTAGACATAAAAGTAAGTAAAGTTATAGATATACTTATATATCATAATTAAAATTACAAATTTCCTATTTATCAACCTAAGGTTATTGAGTGATCCGATAAATTAATATGAATATATAAATAGATAGGATTTAACAGCATAATCTGAAAATTTATTTTCTAAACAATACTTTTATGCTCTCTACCTCCCGTCAAAGTATATACATTTGCTTGTAATGTGTGTACTGATAGCTGATTACAAGGATAAGAAAATAAAAGTTATATTTATTTTAATTTCCTTATTCAATTTGTAACTACATACAAATATAGTTCCAAAATTAACCCTTTGTTTTTGCTAAGTTTTCCTTGCCAAGAATCAAACCTGAGACATCTATCAAGGCAAGTAGCCACATTATTAGAGATATCAGGAAAAATCTCAATTCAAATGAATTTTTTCTCATGCAACAGCAATTCTGACAGTCGTAATATTTTTAATATAAGAATGATGATGATCTTGAAGAAAGACTTCATTCTTAAATACTTGAGGGTTCTCTGGGACATAATTTTGAGAACCTGCATGAAAGTCGGTAAACAGCCCTTTTGTAACATCATTCAATATAATTTCAATTTATTATTCATACAAATATGTGTGAATATTGTAAAATTTTTATCACAGTTACAATATTGGTTTCAAGGCATATAAAGGGCAGATGTAAAATGGATTAAATTTATAGTCCCTATTTTTCATTAGTAAATCGGATCTTCAAAGACATAAATGTACAGGAGAGCAGTCTGGAGTTAATTCATTCTGGTCAAACATGAAATTTTTCTCAGTATATAAATGGTCAAAATTTTATACATCAGATTCAAAAGATTTAATCAATAAAAAGGAAACTGTGTTGATATTATTTTTCAGCGGAAGACAAGAACTCCTCCTCTTCATCAGAAAGCGAGGAAAGCTTTGATGAAGACGGATTTCAAGGATACACTGATAGAATAATGCTAGAATTACAAAGAAAGCAGAGCCACCCTCGGAGGCTGCATACAGAGTTATGGTATGTTATATTTTCTTTTTTAGCTTGGTTGTTCTACATAATGTTCATATGCAAAATTTATTTATATAATATATCATAAGCATTACAGATTCAATCACACAAATAGATATATATTCAAAGCCACACTATACCCCCTTTAGATTATTTTTATTGCTAACAGGTTAGCACTTGACTGTGATAACTTAGAAGAACTTTGAAATTATTAAAACGTAGTATTACCTTGCATTTATTTTATTTGCCGGCACGCCTTTACTGGTCACTAGCCACGGCCATAGCCTACCGGTGTAGACTATGGCCGTGGCTAGTGACCAGTAAATTAGCGACCAGTAAATTAGTAAAGAGCGGTAGCCCTTCCAAACATAGATAAATTAGAAATTAGAATTTCTTAATTTTACCCTGTCGGGAATCAAAATCGGAAGCTCTGCTAGAAAATCGAGTACTTGCACTATTACGCCACCGAGGCTGTCCCTTCTTTTCTAGACTTGCAACAAAGAAGGATCATTTTTAACTTACCTAGAAGCGGGGCATTTGAACTCCCCCATGTATGACTTTTAATTTATTAATTTGAGTTAATACTCAAGATTTAGAATGAGGCATTACTTCAATGAGACGACAGAGTGCCATACGCGGCCGTACAAATCGGCGAAAACGAAAACAGTGGCGTACATTTGTCTCGCTCGTTCTATACGGCGGTACCCCGTTTGTTGGAGTGAGAGATATACCATGGCACTAGCAGACTAACATAAGACGTGCTAATCATAAGAATGTAGATGTTGCTTAACAACTATTTGGATTTTTTGTTGTTAAAATAATATATATATATATAAATTTTCTACGAATGTTTAAATTTATTATGTTCTCGTCTGTCAAGCTTTCACCAACTTACTCCAAAGTCTGGCGTGCTTAAAGAAGTTTTATTTCAAAATAACTGATTTGTGCTGTTGTTTGTGGCTGTCCCTGTAATAATATATTGTTGAATAGGTTCAACAATTCCGGGGAAATGAACGGTGGACCTTTATGTCGCTGTAGCGCCCGTGCCAGGCGTAGTGGGATCCGTCACGGAGTGTATGCAGGCGAACAAAGATTCCCCAAATGTATTCCCACGCAAAGCAACATTGATAAGCTTTATCATTATCGGTAAGACTTACTTTATTCGGAATAGGGCAATGTTTCGCTATACCGGCTATAATTTTTCAATTATGTTTTATTCTCATGGGTTCGTCGGCGTAATAGTTACAAGAGGTCCCTCACTGATAGGTAAAAGGATTTTTAGTGCATAGATCCACCACGCGGCTCCACTCTGCGTAGGCAGGCATAATACACAAGTGCATTCTTTATTCATTTACTCTCATAGTCCGATGTGACTACAATCCGACATGACCGGAGAGAGATCAGGCGCAGGACCGACGGCTTAATGTGCTCTCCGAGGCACGGGATTGGAGCACCCTTACAACTTCACAACTTCAGGCAAATATTAAGAAAGTCTTAACAGAACACTCAATATCGATTTTTGAATTGGCCCGACCCGAGACATGTATGCATATCTATAGTCGAGCGTGCTAACCACTAGACCAATTTTGATTTTGAAAGAGGGGCGTCAGTATAAATACGGTCGCTGGTATAAATAAGGTCTGTACGTCGGTCTGAGTCTGGACCGGTGGGCTTCGGCCATGCTTAGTTACCACCTTACCAGCGAAGACGTCCCGCCGAGCTAAAAGTTTGCATTCCGGTACGGTGCTGTTCCGAAATCATGAGTTAAATTAGCAAGTTAGTGCGCTTCCAACTTAGACCGTATCAACACTTACCATCAGATGAGATTTAAAAAAAGCTCGTCGTCGTCGTCGTTGCTTCAACCGATGGACGTCTACTGCTGGACATAGGTCTCACGAAATGATGCCCACAAGGCCCGATCTTGCGCCGCCTGGCCCCACCGGCTACCGGCGACCCTCCTTATATCGTCGGTCCACCTTGTGGGGGGTCTTCCTACACTGAGTCGTCCGGTGCGGTGTCGCCATTCCAGCACCTTCCGGCCCCAACATCCATCGGTTCGTCGGACTATGTGCCCCGCCCAATGCCACTTCAGGTTCGCGACTCGTAGAGCTATGTCGGTGAATTTGGTTCTGCTACGGATCTCCTCATCTGATTTGATCGCGTAGAGAAACCCCGAGCATAGCCGTCTCCATCGTACGCTGAGTGAATCTGAGCTGCCGAATGAGGCCCATAGTCAGCTACCACGTTTACGATCCGTAGGTAAGCACTGGCAACGCACTGTTCGAAGACTGTGTGTTTAGTCTTCAGGCACTGAGGGATATCGGACGAAAACCTCTTCCGGAATTACCCGAACGCTGCCCAGCCGAGTTGGATTCGGCGGTTGACCTCTTTCTCGAAATTGGACATACCTAGCTGGACGATGTGTCCCAGGTATGTGTATTCGTCAACAATTTCGAGTGTCGAGTTCTCGACGATGACTGGGTGGGGCGGAACATGGATATTGGACATAACTTTCGTCTTATCCATGTTCATTTCTAGGCCCACCTGTCGAGAAGCTCTGCTGAGGTCATCGAGCATTGCATTGAGATCTTCCAGAGTCTCTGCCATAATGACCACGTCGTCGGCAAACCGTAGATGAGTGATGTACTCGCCGTTGATGTTGATGCCCAGTCCGTTCCACTCCATNGGAATTTCCTGAACGCTGCCCAGCCGAGTTGGATTCGGCGGTTTACCTCTTTCTCGAAATTGGACATACCTAGCTGGACGATGTGTGCCAGGTGTGTGTATTCGTCAACAATTTCGAGTGTCGAGTTCTCGACGATGACTGGGTGGAGCGGAACATGGATATTGGACATAACTTTCGTCTTATCCATGTTCATTTCTAGGCCCACCTGTCGAGAAGCTCTGCTAAGGTCATCGAGCATTGCATTGAGATCTTCCAGAGTCGCAATACTTAAAAAAAGCGCAAATCTGTTATTATCGTAATATGTGGAAAGAGCGTTATTTGACGATTCAAAAGTGCTGTAAAAATCTATTTAGATAACGACTATTTTAATTTGAGTTATCCAGTAATATTTGAATATTATTGCAGAATAACAGTATCACCACCTACAAATTTTCTTATTAAGGCGCCTACAATAATAGCTCATGACGAGCACGAGTTCCTGTTTTCCGGATTTTCAATGTTCTCGCATTATAAACTAGCGAAGCTACCTAAATGCAAGGTGATAAGGTTCAATATTGAATACACAATACTGTATGTAGAAGAACCAGCGCCACAAAATTTTACCGTGGAGGAGTTGGATTTGTTTGGTTAGTATTGATGTAATGATATCTAAACCCGGCCTTTCTGTGTGTTAATGTTTTTTTTAACGCTTAACTAGTATCCATTACACCAGGTTTTACCCATATTTCAATACCCTTAAATATCTGGAGAACCATTCGAACTGCCAGTATGTTTCCGGTTCAATGAGATATTTATTTAGGGTAATTTTAAGTACATACTGTAATCGAATGACCACTGTAAAAAAACTAAATTCAAGAAAAGAACCAGATGTTTTGCTAAAAGTTCTCACAAACAAAGGTTTTTAAATCATCAAAAAAATATCTCAATCATTTTATTATTTCTTAATACAGTCTTATTCAAAGTACATACTGTAATCAAATGTGACATGTAAAAACTAATTAAAAAAAATATAAACATGTTTTGCTAAAAATATTTACAAACTAAGTTTTATTAACTTATTTAAAAAATATCAATTTTTTTTTTAATAATTCTTAATACCGTGTTATCCAAAGTCCATACTGCAATCAAATGTCAACTGTAAAAAAAACTAATTTAAAGATATAAAAACATGTTTTGCTTAAAGTATTTACAAACAAGGTCTAAGTTATTTAAAAAAATATCTTATTGTTTTTTATTTCTTAACACAGTGTTATCTTTACAGTGGAAATTTGTATTACCGTATGTATTACAGTTACAGCGTGTACTTTAACATAGTGTAATCAAATGTCCACTGTAATAAATTAAGTTGAGAAAAAAATTGTATATACTTTCTGGGTTTAAATGTAATGCTGGCGACGTCTATCTATCGGCGTGGGGCAGAGTCAGTAGTGACAATCCGGCGCGCGTCTCTCCAGTTCTCGGGTGACGGTCCGCCACAGCGGTCGATTATTGAAACTGTCGCGTTCCTAGCTATTATTATTATTAATGAGTTTGTGTAAATTGATATCGGGAACATTAAGTGATTGAACATTATAATCTGAGTTTATTAATAAATTGCACCAACATTACCCACCAACGCCCACAGTGTGGAAATTTTATGTGTATATTCAGTAGGTATGAGAATAGGTTTATAATTAACTTTTACAACCCTAAGTGTTAAGGGTTCCCCCAATTTTTTTGTTTTGGTTTTTTTATGGTGTGAATTTAAATATACATTTAGTACTACACACCCTCCTTCCACCAACCCCTATATTTTATATCGATAAGAGTTATTATACGGCAAAACAATGTATGTTGGGTCAGCTAGTACTTTATATAAATTCTACATATTTTAATTTGTATAATTCTTTGATATTTATAGAACTAATATATATACAGAAAAGGCAGAAATTGTTTCTACGGTTGTCCATTATAGATTTGATTACCATTGAACTGGTTTAATTAGAAAGGCAGTAATGCGAAGATAGTTTTAGATCACTACACTAACACACTCACTTACTCATTTACTTTTATTGATTTAAGAACAAATTTTACTCACAACCACGGGATCGGAAACTACGCGGGTGATACAGATGGGATGCACTTCATAAAATAACTAAATACGTTTTTGATATTGCAGAGGAATACCTCTTTAAAGAGCTATTGGAATTAGTGGATTTAGATTTAGGCAAAGCTACAGGAGACTCTTGTTCACAATTTCACTTTATGCCGCGTTTTGTTCGGTTTCTACCAGAGGGTGGATGTGAGGTGAGTGAGAATTTTAACACACACAAAATTTATGTTAGTATGTAACATAACTTTCCCAATTTGAATCGGAAATTATGCTCACTTTTTTTCTCTTGAGCTTAGTTGTATATATCAACTTTCATTTAAAAATATGTAACAACAAAATTGTTTTTAACACTGGACTCCTCTTAAACGGCTGCACCGATTTTGTTAAGATTTTTGTGTGTCATCAGGTGGATTCGAGAATGGCTTAGATTGACAATGTTTTTACATTAGTATACTAGTTTTTTCCGGCTGTGTCAACCACGTAGTTCATGATCCCATGGAAATATGGGTAAATTCGTTATATATCGGATCGAATTTACTTACTTTTTTAGGTCCAGTTGTTTAGGGAGAATTCAGTGAAATACACGCGCGTGCATATATATAAAGGATTAAACTCAAAGTCTTTAATTGTGTTTGCTAATTTATTACAATTTTATACCATCCAAAAACAATTCGGACCGGATTTTTGAACTCTACGTGACAAGAAAAAGAAATACATGATATTTAAAAAAATTAGAAAAACATGCCTCTTGATAAAAATAAAATTATTTTTTAAAAAATGTCTAGGTGTATAATTTCAGGTGTTGTCGATGTGTGAAGTTCTTAAATATCTTATTAATGAGAGTGGATTCCTCATACCACCAGAAATGCTGGAGGAATTTCATGAGATGGATCATTACAGTTGGCAGAAATTTGTCGATAGAATCAAAGGTAAGTGAGAAACATGACAACAAATATTATTGTAAAGACACAGACACTCCCAAACCTACATGCCCACTGTATGCATTACATTTTAAACGTTTGCTTAGAAAATAAAAATATCACCCTAAAATATGTTTTTAGGTATGATAGTGACATATCCCGGTAAAAAACCTTGTTCGGTTCGCGTGGATCAGTTGGATAGAAGTCCGCCAGCCAGTTCAGAGGATATGAAGAATTCCAGAGAAGTTAAGAAATATTATCCTGAAATTGTTCACTTTGGTATAAGACCTCCGCAGCATAGTTACGCCGGAAATCCAGAGTAAGACATTACAAAAGTAAAATGTGTTTTACTCGTGTATTTTATTCACACACACACACACACACACATATATATATATATATAGTCCCTACTACGAGTAGTTTTCAACACATAAAAAATGTTGAAAACACACAACAATTACAAGTCTTACAACACATAAGATACTCACAGAATTTACAATACATAAGTTTTTTTAAAAACATGCATCAAAGTATTAAGAGTCAAGTATAAAATCCTAATTTACTAAGATAGTTTCAAAGACAAATAATTCATTATTGTATTAACTTTTGCCCTAAATTTAATTTTTTTAAGCCACAGACTTTAATAGCTATATAATTACAAAAAAAACCTATGACTTAGGGAGATAAGAATAGAAAAAATTATTTATTACTGCACTGGTCTTTGCACTAATGATATGATAATAATACATGCATAATACTTTATTAGCTACATTATTTTAAAGAAAAGATGAGCTAGGTTGACAAATAGGCCGATATAGTCATCAAAATTATAAAAACGCCCTAATTTTGTGAGACAGTGTTTCAAAGTTAAATTATTTACGAGTACTGCCGTTTGTCCTTATGATCTGTTTTTTAAGCTTCAAGTTTTAATAGCAATATGATTTAAATAAAACGATAACCTAAGTTGCTAAATGGAGTGATATAATCATTAAAATTCCAAGGAATGTCCTAATTTTGTGGAACAGTGATTAAAAAATAAAATATTTATTGCTGTACTGCCTGATGTACTAATAACTAAACATATGTTTTTTATAACATAATGTTTTAATATCAATATGATTTAAAAAAACTATGGCTTAAGATGATAAATGGAGTGATATAATTGTCAAATTGATAAGAATGTCCTTATTTTGAGCGACAGTGTTTTAAAGATAAATTGTTTATTGCTGCACTGCCTTTTGAATAAATGAAATGATTTTTAAGCACCATATTTTAAGCGAAGGTGAACTTGGTGGATAAATACGGTGATATAATCATCATAATTACAAAAATGTTTAAAATGCAAGTTACTTCTTATATGTAGAGACTATCAATATCATTGTGATACTTATATACAATCATTTTTAGATATCAAAAGGCTTGGCGTTATTACGTTAAATATCGTCACTTAATAGCTAATATGGCAAAGCCTACTTATAAAGAACGTCAAAAATTGGCCTCTAAAGAGGCGAAGCTACAAGAGATGAGGACACAAAGTAAAATGAAGAGAGACGTCACTGTTGCGATTTCTTCAGAGGGATTTCATACAACGGGTCTAATGTGCGACGTCGTACAGGTAACACTTTAAAACCAGGGTTTTTAATATAAACAAAATAGATATTTTATATGAATTTTTCCATTTTTAATTTTTGATAACGTATTGCAATTCTTTAAATAGTCGCAGACTCTTAAGAGAACAGTTCTTGAGTGTAATGTATTTATCCTTGCAATTTGTTGTTAGAGTCCATTTCTTTCGAAACTCGAATCGAATAATTCGCATTATTCGTAAATTATTAATGAATTTTCGAGTATTTTCAAATCGGGGTTTCTTATGTTCAATATTCAAATATAAATTTTACAGTCTACATACATTTTATTCAAACCATGCAATATATTTACACAAATAGAACAATTTTTATAGTTTTTCTTATTTTAAAGAGAATGAAATAACAGAAATTATTTCGTATTAAATACAGTATTCAAAATAATACAACATTTGAAAATTTGCTACAAATATTTATTTTAATAATGAATACGATACTGAATCGGGTGGTAATAAAGCTCGTTTATCAGATACAATAAAATAATCTTTCATAAGTCGATATTTCGATACACGAATTAAATTATTTAAATAGAAACAATTGACAATCCAGAGATATTTCATTAATTCGCGAATTATTCGAACTATTTCTATTTATTCGAATAATTTCGAAAAATTCGAGTAATTCGATTCAAATTTCGAATAAAACATTGATATTCGATTCGTACGATATTCGCACACCCCTGATCTAGACTTGTTTGAAGTTTAGATTAACATTTTTTGGACTTGAGACTGCTCTCTGGCAAGCGAGTTTGTTCTGCAGAAGTTAGGTTAATTATGACATATTTATTTGCAGCACGCAATGTTGATACCTGTCCTTGTACGCCATTTACGATTCCACAAATCTCTGGATAGTTTAGAGGACACTATAGGATATACTTTTAAGAGAAGGTCGTTGTTGCAAACTGCCCTGACGCATCCCTCATACAGGGAGAACTTTGGGACCAATCCAGACCATGCCCGTAACAGTTTGACTAATTGTGGTATAAGGCAACCAGAGTACGGTGACCGACGGATTCATTATACAAGAAAGAAAGGTACGGTTTGCTATCAAAGGGTAGATAAATATCTTATTTATTGTAGAACGTATTTGACAAGTAATATTAAATAAATTTAAAGGTACTTAGATTAATCTAAAAAACATTTGTTTTTGAAGTGAAACTTCTTTAGGCGCATGGGAGTAAAATTTTTACGGATGAAACGCGTGATTAGCGTCACGAAGATGTGTCGCGTTTGTTATGCGAATTCGTAGGTTAGGTTAGGTTTTAATATTTACAAATATCATGTGGCATTTTAAATTGTCACTCGTCATTTAATGATTTAATATACTATTTTTCATAAAATGTAAAATAAAAATATTTCATAAATTCTCTTTTCAATATTTTAATTTCAGAAACAATTTAATTAATAATTTCTAGTATTGATAAAAAAAACACGTGGCATTTTTATTACAGTTCATCATTTGAGATTTCAATAAATTATTTTTCAACAATTTTAATATTTAATGATAATTAAATTCATTAGATTTCTAACTATCTTCCTTTTTCCCTCCCTCTAAGTCTTGGAAATCCAAAGTTTTAGAATTGTATAAATATAAACAAGGCTTAAAAATGACTTTCCCAAAGAAGTTTCACTTCTGACATGTGTACTTTGTACGCACGCACTCTTTTTTTAAGAACCACATTAAAATATTGCGTTTCAAACGGCTATCGCCATCTAACACGAAAGAAAGATGTAAATTTAATAGTTATTAGTTTAATAATATATATAAGGAGAGTTTGAGATAGTTGAAGGAATTAAAAAAAACCTTAATAACTATTGTGCTGTTATATATATTATATATAACAGCACAAATGTGTGTGTGCGTGCGTGCCAGTAAGTTTGTGTGTGTGTAACGATGATAGTTTTAGACCACAAAACTCTACATAATTGACTTGAAATTTAGAAGAAGAACTCCTTTCGCTATATAAACGGTTATTGAATACTACTCAAGTTTCATACCCCATATAACAACGGGATCAGGCTAGGTTATTTACCCATCTTCGCATTTTTTTATTTGTAATGAAATCTGTTTGTGTCATATCGGTTGGATGGTTTTACGGACGGACATATCTAGAGACAATTTTTGTTTTATATTTTCATAAATGGCACTAATTTTCAGGCATCGTGACATTAATAAAGATAATGTCTCGTTTTGGTAAGCACACCGAGACAGAGTCTGAAATTAAACACAACGAACGTCTTGAGTTCCTTGGAGATGCAGTGGTAGAGTTCATCTCGTCCATACATCTGTTCAAAATGTTCCCGGGTCTAGCTGAAGGTGGCTTGGCTACGTTCAGAGCTTCAATAGTTCAAAATCAACATCTGGCTCAACTGGCTAAGGTACAGTCTATACTAACTGACTTGCCTTGGCTTTACAGAGTAAAAAATGAAGTCACTCCCGCTGTCTGTTTGTTGAACTCTTTTAAACCATTCAAAGGCTTTTAATGCAATGCATGGAGTGATTTAAGGGGAAGCTTCATATGTATAAAACATACAACAACAGATACGTCGAGAAATTTATAGATTTGTAATGTCTTAACAAATATTTTTTTGTGCGCTTAAAGTGCAAACGCTGGTTATCCCTACGAAATAGATTAAATGGAATTGTTCTAAGCCTTAGAGATCTATGAAATATGCTAGGGAATTGTATATCTTAAAATCGATCGACAAAGTAAGATAATATATATTTATCTCTCCCGGATAAGGATATCATTAAATTTATAACATAATAATTTGCTTATGTAATATTTTGTTTTTGGTTTGTTTCATGTATATTTGAAGCTAAGTTTTTTATTTATTGTATTCTTGAAATAAATAAAAAACTTTTTATTATCTAATATTTTCGTACAATCAATTTATACATTATTATAAATTTACAATAGTAATTGTATTAAAATGTGATGCTGAAAATGGGAGTACCGCTCAGCCATTGTTGGGACTGACCCAACGCTGGTTTTCAGAGGCGACCCAGGACGAACACAAAACTGAAAATAAAACATTAAAAACTGTTAAAAGAATAGACAAATAAAACAATTAAATTTAGAAATTAGAAAACGTCAGTGACTACTTGACCATACTTATGATCCATGTTTAATGTTAAAATAGATATATTAAACCGTCACATTGATATTTAAGGGTAAATACCTAATTAAGCTGTGATAGCCCAATCGTTAGAAATGTGGATTAGGTAGTGTGTGGATTAGGTTGTTGTAGGAAAACTTCGATATGAAACCTGCATATCCTGGGAGCAATTCTGTGACATTTGTAAGATGCCAACTTTCAGTGAAGAAGCGTGGTAGATTTAGTCTCCCACTTATTGAGGCCTATGCCCAGCAATGAGACATTAACATACTGATGATTATTTTTTTAAACGATTGGCTTTATTATTTATTGGAGTTATTTTTCATTGTATTTTAAAGCTTAATTATAAACAATTAAAATTTGATATAAATTAACATGACGCCATGTTTGTGACGTCATAATGTTATGTATTTACGAATAAATCGAAACACTTAATAAATGAATTACAAAATATCGGCACATTTGCATGCAGTAGTAGTGAGTGAATGAATGTGTGAACTTAGCATTATGAAGTCACACGCGCCCGTGTTAGTTCAGGTACTATCGGCGTGCTTTCGGCACTCTATTCTGAAATACATTTGTAAATCAATATAACTTTTTTATTTGAGCGAATAAATGAAACCAGTTTTGTTGTAAAAACTAAATTATGATCTTTTCATTTTCAAAAGTTAATTATGTGATATTTTTTGTTTCAGAATATAGGGCTGGAACATTATATGCTGTGCGCCCACGGGTCAGATTTGTGTCGCGAGGTGGTGATGAGACATGCAATGGCAAACTGTTACGAGGCCTTGATGGGTGCTCTATTTCTCGATGCAGGACTAGAGGTAAATTAGAATACCTATTGTAAGGTTAAATCACAATTTCATAAACTTCCCTCTTTTAATGTAAATAAATGTTCATAACTTTTTGTTCTAATATATACTATGTAATATAAAATGAATTAGACTTTTTCAATTAAAGAAATTACAAGTTTTAACTTTTTCATAACTTTGAATTCGTAAATCACAACCCCAAAGATGTTCTCATATCTAAATAAGATGTTTTTTAATGCATAAGATAAGGTAAGTAGCAGTCCATTAACGTCCACTACTGGGCACAGGCTTCCTCACTCATATAACAGGGTTTTTAGAGCATAGACCCACCACGTTGTTCCACTGCAGATTGCCAGGCATAGTACACATGTGCACTCTCTATTCCTTCACTCTCATAGTCTGATGTGACGGGAATCCGATACGACCGGTGAGAGATCAGGTGCAAGATCGTCTGCTTAACGGACAAATATTGAGAAAATCTTAATAGAAAACTCAATATCGATTTTTGAAATGGCTCGACCGGGACTCGTACCCAGGACATCTCATTTGTAGTCGAAAATGCTAACCAATAAACAAATGAAGCAGTTGTAATGCATATTAGATGTTTTAACATAAAGCCGGTAAAATATCGCTTCGCAAATAGCATTTATAAATTCGCAATTAGCATAAATCGCTTTAGCAAAGCAAATTCTTTTGCATAGTGGCAGTAAAATATTGCTAAAAGACGTTTCGTAATTCATTGAAATACGATTTTTAAATCATTTTTTTAAAAGAGAACTAAAATTTTATATTTAGGTCACTGATAGAGTGTTTGGACTGTCTCTATGGTATCACGAGCCGGAATTACTGGAAGTTTGGTGTAAAGACCGGCCACATCCACTTCAGGATCAAGAGCCATTGGGAGATAGAAAGTATATCAAGGACTTTGAATTTCTACAGAAATTGACAGACTTTGAAGAGTCTATTGGTATAATCATTACTTTCTTATTTTTCAATAGCTTGTTTGTTTCAATCAGAATTATCTTGTATTATCTATTGATTAGCTGTTTATATATTTTCAGTAAAATGTTTGACGGTCGGGTTAAAAGTTTTAACAAATTTATTGTTAAATACAATCTCCTTTATCTCGGATAAGTAAAAATACAGGCAGAATTTGATAGCAGTTTAATCCAAATTAATTGAAATAGCAATGTTCAAAATGAATGCTGTAAGAAATCATTATGAAATAACAAACAATTATTTCATATATAAATGAAGTTGGTGGCTATTTTTCTATATTTCTACGATAAAAAGATTGGGAGTGGATAAATTGCTTTAACTTGTATGTAACTATTTTAGTATGTAATTATTAAATGTATTGTTTAAGTAGTGTATAACTGAGTCAAGTTTCCGCGTTTTAAGTTATTTACACTTCCCCTTTTTACCTTCTGTTCTTCTTACCGAAGCTTGTCTAGAAGAGATCGCTCTTAGTGATACGACCGACTTAATTTTCTATTTTCCTCTACATTACATAAGTTGTATTTTCTTTTTCTTGTATGTGTGCAATTAAGTTTACAATAAGGAATTAATAAAATAAATGATAGTACAATAAAGGATAGAGTTTTCTATAAGCTTCTCGTAATAGGAATTGTTATGTATCTGTGATCTTTGAGGTTAGTCTATGATTAGAAAATACAGATAATACTTTCCTAATTTCAGCTTCCGTGCGCGGAAGGAGGGGAGGGGTGGGGATTGACGTGCTTGTGCAATAAGCATGAATAAGTTATTTATAATGTTTGTTTGTATGTATTTAATGTATTATAGACACATTTGGATCATCAGATTTTTAAGGGATTCTTTATTGTCACCATCATGTATACCTTGCAAATTGTATTCCAATATGAGTATCTCTGATAAATGCTGTAAAAGCCCATTTAATTTCTTTATGAAAGATTATCACGTTTCAATATACAACTTAAATCCTTGATTCTGGTTCTCTTATAGCCTGTATCCTTATTGATTTACTAAATGCAAACAATATATTTCATTTCAGGTGTGCAATTTAAACACATCCGATTACTAGCCAGAGCGTTTACAGACCGTTCAGTGGGCTTTACAAATTTAACTCTAGGCTCCAATCAACGCTTGGAATTTTTAGGGGACACTGTCCTACAATTGGTTGTCTCTGACAGATTGTATAGACACTTTCCGGATCATCAAGAGGGTCATCTATCTGTAAGTCGTTATCAAATTATATTATAATTTACAATATTTCGTATAACTTACTCGTTCTAATAAAAATCTTATTCGAATCGCATATTAATAAAAATATACGGAACTGTCCTATACTATTTCTTGGAAATTCATACGACAATGATCTGTACGACATGAATGAACTAAATATTGGTGAGTCGTGAACACCTTTGAAATGAAATGACTTTACAATACATGTTCACTTTGTGAATACAATGTATTTTATTGAAAAGAAAAGATTTATTTTCGTTACCATAAAAGTTTATTTTTTAACCGACTTCAAAAAAAGGAGGATGTTATCAATTCGACTGTATTATTTTTTTATGTTTGTTACCTCATATCTTCCGAGTGGGGCGACCGATCTTGATAATTTGTTTTTTATATGAAAGGTGGTGCTCAGCATCATTTTTTTTAAACCAGTTCTAATGATAGCAACCATGAGAAAACCGGATAAGTGTTAAATTTGCATAAGCATGTGCGCGACAAATGGACGAATAACTCAAGATCACGCCAACCGATTTCGAGGATTCTTTTTTTATTAGAAAGGATGAACTTCAAGGGTTGTTTGTGATAGTTTGGTTAGGTTCTGATGATGTAATCATGACAAAGTGACGGAACTCTTCAATTCTTAGGAGCAACGATATTCGGCAGAATCTTTTATAAGCTATCCAGGTATTTGAGTTGCCTACCGTAACTTCGGTATGGTCAAGTGCTAGTCGTAGTTAAATATGAAGATCAATGGAACTCCTCAACGGCTTACAGTAAGGGAGCGGTTTATGGCAGAAAATATAAGTGTTTTTAGGTGTACACATTTTGAGACAAATTTGTTAGTTTACTTCAGATTCACTAAAAGTCAAAAAATAAATAAAAAATTTAACAGAAAAAGAACCGCCTTCAAAACAAACTTACAAATTAACATATTAATATGCTCTAAAAGGTATTAAATAATTGCGTATTCTTTTTTAGTGTTCTCCGTATTCTTATATTTGGAGACGGTGTCAGTCGAGGTACCTACATATAGGTGGGAGCTGCCAAGTGGACACGCGGGGAACCTCTCTACCTTGGCTGTTCCTTTTTGTTAAAATTTTTATTTATTAGATACGCACTTAATTCATAATCTAATCAATATACAGATTTACTTTACAACGAATATATCTAACTAATACTTTTTTTTTAAATTCGTAACATCATTTACGTAGAATGTCCAACATTAGTCAATTTAAAAATTATCTACTTATTAAGAAGAATTGAAAGAAATTTCTAAATCAGTAATTTTTAGTTTGATTATAGTAAATTCTTAAAAATAGAAACAAAAATTCAAAATGCGAAACTTTCTTTTATAATATTAGAGAAAAGATTTATTTGTAATACTTTATTGCCTATACTATACACAACATTTGAAACTGGAATTCGATTCGGGATACATTAATTTCTTTAGATTGAGATTTTCAAATTCGTTATATCTTTTGAATGTAATGTCGGATTTTAATAATTTAAAAAGTATTTTACGATCACTCTTACTGACACAATGGCGTTCAGTGAATGGGCCACGGTTGATTTGCATAAAAGTAGGCAAAAGTTGTATGAATTGTATGCTGAGCGTCAGTACAACACTAGTCTAGAGTTCAGGGATTATGTGAGATTATTTTCCAAGGATTTCAAAAAGAAATGTGTTTTTGCTAAATCGCAACACATAAAATGTAAGATAAAAAATAGTACTAATATAATTAAAACAACTTGGAAAATAATTAATGATGAAACAGGAAAAGCAACTCCGCGTTTTGATGAATTTCATTTAGATTTAGAGAATAAAAAAATTTCGTCAGACTTAGAGGTTGCTAATACTTTTGAAGAGTTTTTTACAAAAATTCCTGTCTCAACTACGAAATCACTGAACTCCTCACCTTCCATTGCACTCTCTTGGCTAGCTGATAGCTTGCCCCAATGTCATAGTACTTTTAAATTCAGTCGTGTCGATGCCTCTGATGTTATTAAGTCATTTAATTTAATTAATAACAAAAAAACTAACGATTTGTGGGGTTTGTCAGTTAACCTTGTAAAATCATTAATTGACATCGTTGCACCAGACATGGCGGTAATTTTTAACAATTGTGTAGATTGTGGTGTATTTCCTGACTTAATGAAGTACAGCAAAATAATACCGATGTTTAAGTCAGGCAGTACTTCGAACCCTAGTAACTTTAGGCCAATATCGGTTCTCCCAACCTTTAGTAAAATATTTGAGAAAATAATGTTGAACCAGTTGCTAAAACATTTCAAAAAATATAATTTATTACATAATAAGCAATTTGGCTTTACTCGAGGTCGCTCGACTACCGATGCTGGCGTACAGTTATTACTCAATATCTACGAGGCCTGGGAGGATTCACGTGACGCGCTTGGCGTTTTCTGTGATCTGTCTAAGGCCTTCGATTGTGTTCAGTATGAAACCCTGATCGGGAAATTGCGACACTATGGCCTCGCGGGCACAGCATTAGACCTGATGAGTTCATATTTAACCAATAGAACGCAAAAGGTCTGTGTCAATGGCAAGCTTTCTGCGGGGTCTGTGACAAAAATGGGAGTCCCACAGGGTTCCATACTAGGACCATTTCTTTTCCTCATTTATATCAATGACCTTCCTTACTTTGTTAAGGGTGATCATGAGATTGTTCTGTTTGCTGATGATACTTCGCTGTTGTTTAAGATTAATAGGCGACAAACAAATTATGACGACGTAAACAGCTCTCTCAATAAAGTGGTACAATGGTTTGAAGCTAATAATTTATTGCTCAACGCAAATAAAACAAAATGTATTAAATTTAGTCTGCCTAATGTTAAACAAATGCAAACCATTGTTAAACTTAATAATGAGGAACTAGACCTTGTAGACAGTACCGTTTTCTTAGGCATTACGTTAGATAACAGATTACAGTGGGGGCCCCATATAAGTGGTCTATCGAACAGGCTCAGCTCTGCGGCTTACGCAGTTAAAAGAATTCGTCGTCTGACAGATGTTGATACTGCCAGACTGGTATATTTCAGCTATTTTCACAGCATTATGTCATACGGTATTCTACTTTGGGGTAATGCTGCTGATATAGATGCAATATTTGTGCTGCAGAAAAGGGCCGTTCGTGCGATTTACAATATGGGTCCAAGAGAGTCGCTAAGAAACAAATTCAAGGCAGTTAACATAATGACAGTTCACTGCGTATATATATTAGAAAACTTGTTGTATGTACATAAAAACATTGACTCTTTTAATAAAAAGAGTGAATGTACATCATATAACTTACGAAACCAAAACAAACTTGTTATAAATTCTAGTAGGCTGCATAAGATTAACAACTCATTTAAGGGTAACTGTATACGTTTCTATAATAAACTCCCACAAGACGTTCTAAAGATGTCAATTAATAAATTCAAAGTCTTTGTTAAAAGAAAGTTGATAGAAAAATCGTATTATAAGTTGCAAGATTACCTAGACGATAGAAACGCTTGGGAGTGAACAAATTGCTCTAATTTTAATTAAAATATAGTAAACTAATTTGTTATTGTAATGATGATGGTAAAAAAAAAAACCCGACTGAGTTTGTTGTGGGTTCTTCTCGGATCAGGGCGCGAAGGAACCCTCGTAACTTTAGATTTTAAGCCGATCTTGAGTACCGTCATCAGATGTATATTAGAATCAGAGTGTGGAAAAAAAATATAATTTGACGATTCAAAAGTGCTGTAATATGCCTACTTGAATAAAGATATTTTTGATTGATTTGATTGACAGGTATTGAAGTGGTTTTGAATCAATTTCATTTAATAGGATATGGATTAATAATAGTATGAGTAATATGGTTAGTTTATTCTAGGTTCTATAATATTGTAGAACATTTGTTGTCTATCATCAATAACTTCACAATTTTTTAAATCCGTTCAGTTGTTTTTGTTTGAAAATGTTACAAACATACATACATACAAAAGTACAAGTTTCTTCTATATAATTTGAGTTTAGATTTACTTATTTACAGTCTTTATTTTATGTAAATGTAAACCACCCTTAAAAGTATTTCATTCAAGGCTGGCGGGGCGTAAATTTTGTCCTGGTTGGCAAAGTTACATAAGCGTCAAATAGATGTCGCTGTTCTTTAAGACCCACAGACGTGTACTCAGACCTAGTTGCACCGTGCTAGTACGCCATATGTAAATAACTTTTTTAGTTACTGCGTTCATCCCTCGTGAACAAACGCACCCAGGCGATGGTGTGCGACGACCTCAACATGTCTGAGTATGCTATATACAATAATCCTAAAGCGAAACCAACGACAAAGAAGCATAAGGCTGACTTGCTTGAAGCATTCCTTGGCGCTTTATTTATTGATAAGGTGAGTTCAATCACAATACTTTGTAATACGCAAATTGGATTTCTTTTGTTAACACAAAAATGGTCCACTTTTACACAATGCATACGGGGATTAAAAATTTCGCAAATAGTCTCCCCTATCGCCTCCTTACGGGAATATGGCAAATTATCAATAGCCCTGTATATATTTTTTATTGCAGAATCTAGAATATTGTCAAGCTTTTTGCAACGCGTGCGTGTTCCCTCGTCTGCAAGAGTTCATAATGAGCCAAGAGTGGAATGATCCAAAGTCAAAGTTGCAACAGTGTTGCTTAACTCTTCGTTCAATGGAGGGAGGCGAGCCGGATATACCCGTGTACAAGTATGTATTCATAGTATTAATACGAAGTAAAAAAACAAAAGTTAAAAGTGCCTGCGTACAAAGTCCACATGTCAAAAGTGAAACTTCTTTGGAAAATTGATTTTTAAGTCACGCCAATATATATTATTCAAATCTAAAACATTAGATTTCCGAAACTTAGAGGGAGGGAAAAGGGAAGTCATTTAATACAAATTTTGACGGCCTGGCTGGCGCAGTGGTGCGCGAGTACTCGCTTTGCTGGCAGAGGCCCCGGGTTCAATCTCCGTATAGGACGAATTTAGGAAATTGCATTTTCTAATTTGTCTGAGTCTGGTCTGGTAGCAGGCATCGGCTGTGGCTAGTTACCACCCTACCAGCAAAGACTTACCGCCAAACAAAGAAATTTGTGTTCCGGTACTGTGTAAAAACCATAAGGGGTATATCGCCTCTTACTAGATTGGCGCCCTTTATCTTAGACTAAATAAATAAATAGACTGTATCATCACTTACTATGTGGTGACTTCACAGTCAAGTGCTAAACTGTCACGTCTTCTTTGTCAATATTAGAAATTATTAATTAAATTTTGTTTTTGAAATTCATGAAATATTTTCTTTTTATATTTTATGAAATGTTATTTGTATATATTAAAACTTCCTACGTTCAAACAAATCAGCGTAACAAACGATGCATATCTTCGTGGCGCTAATCATGCGTTTCATTCGTAAAAACTATGCCCTCCTGCGCCTAGAGAAGTTTCACTTCAAAAATAATCTCTGAACTGAGTACCGAAAATACGCGAACAAACCCGAGTGCTTGTGACATCAGAATGTTAATTTATCCTCATATTAGTTTACAGCTGTTACAGTGTTTTGAATTTCATTACTTAAATGTTTCGATTTTTTTGTAAACGTAAGTACTCGTATATAACATCATGACGTCACAAACATGTCCACCAATCGTTATTATATCGTCGTAGTCATAGTGACTTGTTTTTTTTTAATTGTTTATAAATAATATAAGACTTTGTGTTTAAGTTTTTCACGTTGCATATCAATGTAATTAATGATAGTTATAAAAAAACAATTTTTTAAAACCCCTATTTTAATTTGATGCATAGGGTGATCGAGTGTTTGGGTCCCACTAACACCAGGGTGTACACTGTGGGGGTGTATTTCCGTGGTTCTCGACTCGCAGCTGCACGTGGGCATTCAATACAGGAAGCGGAAATGAAAGCTGCGGAAGAGGCCTTGAGCTGTGCCCATGGTATGCACATCATACATTTTAACATAAAAAAGGGGTCTATTGCACACAATAATGTTTATTGTGTGATAATGCACTCCACATAACTAAATCCCATTAGTAATAAAAATCTAAATAAAAATGACAAATATACACCCACACTCTTAACATATATTTTGCCTTGTAGAGCTATTCCCACAATTGGATCATCAGAAACGGGTTATAGCGAAAAGTATGCGCAAGAAGAAGAGACGCCAAAGATATTTACGCGATGGACGCGCTCATAGCTTACCTCAACCTATAAGTGAAACCGTCGAGAAGGCTGTAGATGAGAATGTACCTAAAGCCTACAGACCTGGTGCGAAAGAAGAAAGCTCAGATGAGAGTGTCCATGAACCTTCTGATAATGAACAAGATCAAAATCAAGACAGAAATTCTAATGATGATTCTGGACTAGACAGTGATTCTGATACTGAAACAGACAAACTAGAAAACGTGCAAGTAAGCAGTTTACTAAGCGATATGGAGAAGCTGAAAGAAGAACTTATTAAGAGGAATGAATATGAAAAATTGAAAGAGAAATGCCAAAGGTCCGATTCTGATGATTAACCTTTTCGTTGTGAAGCCATTTTTTCAATGTCGCTCTCTTTCTCTGCGGCCCTCTTTGGTACTACGGGAGTGACATTATATCTCAATATAGTGTCTTCTTTTATTGCGGTTAGCGTATTATTAAGTCTTCACAAAGATGTTCGTTCTCTATGGTTAGCGTGTTATTATGTCTCAACGTAAATGTTCATACAACTGCTGTTGATACATTATTATGTCTCAACAAAGATGTTCATTCGCTGCGGTTGGCGAATTATAATGTCTCAACGAAAATTGTTCCATAAAGGAAGTTCGTGCCATGTGTTAATAAAAAAAATTCTTTGTAATATTCAGTGCAAGAAAAGCTACGATGGACGAGTGATGATACGTGTGGATTCTCGTTTAGAGAATCACTTTTAAGTTTTTCTTTATAAAAATGAAACTTACCAACTTGATTGTTTTATGCAATCCATTATTGCGCTTTTTGGCAAAGGAAAAATATCGTGAGGAAACCTGCATTTCCAGGGAGTATTTCTGGGGTATGTGTAACCTGCCCCTCCCCCACCCCCATCCGTATAAAAGAGATAGGTAATGGGCTGTTACTTACTTTTATTCAATACTAACAATAAAATAAAGAACATATTGTCCCACATATAATTGTCAAATATCTTACAACTATGTATAATAAATATTTTTGTTTCAAAACCTCCCGTATATCTATACTTTTATTTTAAGTTAAAACGTTTTAGTAAAGACGTAAAAATACGCCAGCCGCAGAGAAACGGTTAATTTTTAATAAAATAAAATCAATGACTACAAAAGTAAGTTATAACATTTTTATTATATTGTATGAAATCAATGATATTTTAAGTATGACGTGCGAACACACAATTTGAATGGTGAAATAGTTAAAAAATAAATACATTAGTAATTTAGAATGACTTTCAATTGTATACATTTCAATGTAACTTTGATTTATTTGGTGTAACACCAGCCGTTTTTTAAGTAAAACTTTCACGTTTACTTTTCTTCAGGCACGCTTGACTTGAGAAGTAAGCTGGTGAATGTAATATGTGAGCGTTACGAAAAGTGTAATCGCGCAAGGTAAACACAATAAATTTAAATATTTGTAAAAAAATAATATATGTATATAGTTTTACTTCAGTCGTATGGTCCAAAGAAGACTTGTTTTATTTAAATTAACTTCATAAAAAGCTCTGGCTTCTAGCCTTATAGGGACCTAGTATCGCTATAGACTTTCACTTTTGTACAATTCCATGTAACGTCGTTTTATTTTGCGTAATAACAACCATTTTTTTAAACTAATCCCTTTCAAAGACCTGGATTCCATCCCTTTTGTGGCCTCGTATTGCAATTACTTTCAATAGTGCACAATTTATTGTAACATTGGTTTATTTTGAGATTAGCCGTTTTTTAAATTATCGTTTTAAATGCCTTGGCGTCCAGCCCTTTAGAGTAAAAAAAAAAATTAACTTGCGTGTGTTCAAAGTACACGTGAGAAGTGAAACTTCTTTGTAATACTAATTTTCAAGCAGGCAGGAAAAATAAAAAATGCCACATGTTATTTGTAAATACTAAAACTACCTAACTAATTTTAATTAGCAAAAAAAAAACGCTTCATAACTTTGTGGCGCCAATCACGTGTTTCATCCGTAAAAATTTTACCCTCATGCGCCTAATGAAGTTTCACTTCATAAAAACAAAAAGCACCAATATTTTTTTAGATATAAACCGAAAAGCGGCATATAGTTTCATCTGGTTATTGTGGAAACCAGCTTATAGATATTGGCATAACTCTAGAAACTGTTAATGCGTTGCCGATTGAAAGGGCTAAAATATTTTCCTACACCGAAAATTTTGACTTCTGGATTACAATACATAACTTAATAAAAGAATGTTGATACTTCACGATGGTATTCTGTGAGAATGTGGTACTTTCCCGGTCGAATGAGATCAATTTCTTTCAGCAATGTGATACAAAGAGTAACACTTTTGTTAACTTGTTTAACATATATACATAGCATCACGCCTCATTCCCATAGGGGTAGGCAGAGACCACGTCGTTCCACTTGCCACGATCCTTGCATATCTCCCACGCTTCTTTCATTCTCATTAAACCTTTCATACAAGTTCGTCGGTTTAGAGTACTCTTGACTTGGCCCTTATTTAAAATGTCCTGGATTTGGTCCAGGAACGTTCGCCTCGGTCCTTCCCCCTCGGTTTCTTGGCCCCTTCCAACTTTAACATTAGATCTTGACTCATAAATCCTTTTTGTCAGTCTTCTTTCATTCATTCTCTCTACATGCCCAAACTATCTAAGCATACCTTTCTTAATTTTAGTCACTACGTCTTCTTTTATACCACAACTTTCTTGACTTGTTTAACTGCGCCGTATTCTATACAGCCAATGGCCGTATTATTGCTTGTAACAGATTATATTGCGTAACTATACGGTCTCTTAGAGGTAGATAGACGAATATTATGGCAAAATTATAAATTAATTGTTAGGGGTTTTTGACCTTAGCGTCAGCAAAAAGCGCAGCCTTAGTTTAAATACTCCTACATGACTAGTATAGTTGATGACTTAAATATACTTAAAAATGTACTTGCATACCATTTGTTTCTTTTCTATGAAGACGAGATATTAAATCAGATTATTCTTTATCCTCAAGTAGGCTTAAAAATCACTTAAATCGTTACTAATCTGTCCGTTGATAATACATCTACCACCGGGTCGGAAATTTGATTCCGAGAAGAAACTCGGCGGTTACACGTTTAAATATATTTTGCTGCTGTGTTCAATAGGACTCAAGTCCAAATACTATTATCGCTTAAATAATCGTCAATACTGTAATATGCCTTATGTAAAAGGATAGTTAAGACATATTTTTTCAAATTATGTAAAACAAATTTGATTGCGGTATCTTATTAAAAAAGCTTTATGCTCAACACGAACGTATGATTTCTGAACCTTCTTTACTGTAAAATATGCCATTTCAAGTTCGTTTTTGTTTCTTGTATTAAAATTATATATTACTTGTGTATTAGGCAGAGAAAACACTTTAAATTAACATATTATAGATTTATTATAATAAAACTAAGCAACAGAGGTGAAATGCGATCGGTCCTTTTAATTTTCCCGCGCGCAATGTCAGCCATTGTTTTTGGTTTGGGACATACATTTCCGCCGGCATTAGTTGCTCAGGGCTGTCGGTATCTGGAAGAAAACATCTAATAATTATATTTGTACTATGATATTTTTTAAGCACCAATGTGGTTATACGTAAGGGTCATCGACTTATTGATTATCTAAGTATGATTTTCGTGAACTTTGATCTGAAATGGTAGTTAAGATGGTAAGTAGCAGCCCATTTAAGTGCCACTGCTGGGTACAGGCCACCCTTTCTCATATGAGAGAGGGTTTTTAGAGCATAGACTCTGCTCCACTGTGGATTTGCAGGCATAGTACATAAGTGCACTCTCTATTCCTTCACTCTCGTAGTCCGATGTGACTGAAATCTGCCACGACCGTAGAGAGATCAAGCGCAGGATTGACGGCTTAACGTGCTCTCCGAGGCACGGGGGTGACGCACCGCCAATTTCCCAACTGTATAAATATTCATTTATACAGCAAAAGGAGCGAAACACATAGTAATGCCATATTTTAGAGTGAAAAGGGTTCAGAAGTCATTTGTCGGGTTGAGCATACGCATATTTAATAAGATGCCTGAATCACTTCTGGGTTTGCCTTCACATAGTTTTAAGAAGTATGTTAAAAATGTCCTAATAAAAAGGCATATTATAATGTGGAAGATTATTTAAGCGACAAAGATGTTTGGACATGATTCCAGTTGCACATGAAAGCTAAACACATTGTAACCTACAAAAAAGCTATGTTTAAAGGAGTAACCGTTGAGTTTCTTGCCGGCTTCTTCTCAGCGGAATCAACTTTCCGAACCGGTGATAGATTTGTTACCAACGGACAGACTACTGACGATTGAAAAGTGCTTTTTGAGCCTACTTGAATAAAGAATATTTTGATTTTGAGCTAACTGAGCAACATACACAGCGCGGAAACGAAAAGTGTTATACATTTGTCTCTTACTGTGGTACTAGATACTTGATCTGTGGTAAGTAGTTAAGTAGGATATACATTTGTTTCGTACATAACGTCAAAATGTAAGAGTGCCTCAAAATTATATTTTGTATTACGTCAAATTTTATGTCGTGGTATAAACTGTCCTCTCCGTTTGACTGTCTGGCTGTTTGTTTTTAATTAACACACTAATTTGTCCGCGCTTGTTAACGGAAATAACCGTCCAATGCCCCGCCCACGCACGGAATTTTTTGCGTCGATTGCTCCGCGAGTCGAATGACGCTAAAGTGGCTCTTGGGACTTAAATGTTATAAATGTAGATATTGCGTATCCATTATTTGGGTTTTTGTTACAAAGACAATATTTTTAAACGATTTCCGTTTTCTACAATAAAAATGGTTTCTTTATAAACAAGTTCCTTTTATGAATTTAACTTTTCTAATATCCAAGTTATTAAAATAAAACTTGTAAATGGGGGATATCAAATACCCCGCTTCGGGTCGGTTAAATTAATAACGACGTAACGACGGTGTCCACGATCCATAAGTATTGACAAAATATATATAACGGCCATCGTGGTATGTACCCGTATTACATTTAAAATATAAATTGTTTTTTTTTGACTTACTATCTTTTCTTATCTTAGCGGACTGCATAGTGGATTCTTGCATTGATATTAAATCTCCTGGAGCATGTAATAGCAGTCTTCCAACGCCTTCACATCGCCTGTAAAACATTGATTATTGTTTTTTTATAATTGATCATTTGTCTCCATCACATAAGATAGGGTGAGAGATAATAAGTTTGATTGCCATAAATCCATTTATGAGTTTGATCGAGTATTTAACAAGTAAATTTCAAATGATAGACATATACCCTTCTTTGATAAATCCAACAAAATAAGAATTTTTCAATTGGCATCAGTATTTCATGATAATAAAGATTTCAATCAAGTAACAAACTCTTGCGCTTTATATTATATAGAGAGAATGTATATTTATAAATGTGAAAATAGTCTTTCTATTAAGAGAGATTTTATGAGGTAAAAAGATCTACCTACTCTAACACAAAAAAAATAGTTAAATATATAGTATAACTCAAACGATTATTAAAAATTAATATTATATACATATCAATGAACGAATGAATCGTAGAGAAACTAGATGTAGGCGTTTAAAAACATAGAATAAATATTATTAACAAGCATACATATTACTGAATGAATGAAACATAGAACAAATAGACGTCATCGTTTATCAATCTACGTGACACTGGCGAAGTAAATTGTGCCAGTGTGGCACAGGAAAAAGCCATAAATCCAAAATAATAAATAATCGTTTATCAACATAAAATGAATATTATGAACAATCATATATATTACAGAAAGAATAATGAAATCTAGAGAAAATACATGAAGGCGTTCAAAACATAGAATAAATATTATTCATAAGCATACATATTATTGAATGAATGAAACATAGAACAGATAGACGTTGACGTTTAAAAACGAAGTGATATGTAGTGGTTTTTTAATATATCCAACGAACTTTTACTTTTTGTTATAGATACGTGTAGAGATACCCTTAGGAGAGTAGTTAATTTTATGTAGCCTATTAGAACTAATAACAATCTTAATTTTTTTCCTCTAACGACTTAGATTCACATCTTTATAATGGCATATATTTATATATTGCAATTACAGAGAATTGTTCTATTTTACCTCAATACTTCGTTCTGTAACATGTGTTTCTTAGACGAAGCTTCAAGAGCTTTACAATCGTTCAACCAAACACGGACTTCATTGAAATCGGCTAATAATTGCGTCGCAGCGTCTTTCCTATAATAACAATAGTTTACATATTAAGGGCATATGTATTTCATGTAGATGTTAGCCAATTGTATTAGTATTGTATAGTAATACAAAAATCACTTACGAAAACTTCACTTTCGCTACATATATGTGATGCAGCCACGATTCGCACATAATTCGTAACACCATGTTGAGGGTTACAATGTCCTTAGTCGCCTTTATTACTGGCAATAACATTTTGTCTAAAATATTGATACTCTTTAAATATAAAGTACAATTTTTCCTCCAATAAAAGGTTTTCACAGTAATTAAAATATTTTTTTGAAGTGAAACTTCTTTAGGCGCATGAGGGTAAATTTATTAAGGATGAAACGCGTGATTAGCATGACGAAGATGTGCAGCGTGTTTTATATGTTAATTCATTTAATAATAGATAGTTTTAATATTTACAAATAGCATGTGGCATTTTAATTTACCACTCGTCATTTAATTTACTATTTTTAATAAAATAAAAATATTTCTTTTCTAAATTTTAAATTGAAAAACAAAATTTAATTTATAATTTCTAATATTGACTAAAACACGTGGCATTTTAATTACAATTTGTCATTTGAGATTTCAATAAATTATTTGCATTAATTTTCGACACTTTTGATATTTTAGTGACAATTAAATTCATTAAATTCCTAACATATCTTCCTTTTTACCTCCTTCAAGTCTCAGAAATCTAATGTTTTAGATTTGTATAAATATAAACAAGACTTAAAAATTTGTTTGCCAAAGAAGTTTCACTTCTGAGATGTGTAATTTGTACGCAAGCAAAGCTTTTTAACTTTAAACTCGTATATAGTTATACGTATATAATAATACACCTCACATATTTTAAAGTAGTTTTTATTTTTTTGTAAAATTGTTTAATGGCACTGTGTTCTAGCAATTTACAGCTTAAATAGTACTTAGATAAAAAGACGCAGAATGTGACGCGATTTACGTGCCGTCTGACGAATGATACATATAAAATATAGATCTCTTCGAAGACAAATCATACTATTATATATATATATAAAACTTAAATCTTTGCAACCGAAAAACTCTCTTGGTGACATGTCGTTTTATACATATAAACTATCAAGAGAAAGTTATCAAATAAAAAAAAAAAATTGAAAATTACAATCGTGATCAAATCCAATTATTATGAGGTAAGTAACAGCCCATTAACGTTCCACTGCTGGAAACAGGCCTCCTCACTGATATGAGAGAGGGTTTTTAGAGCATAGACCCACCACGCTCCATTGCGGAGTCGCAGGAATAGTACACAAATGCAAACTCTATTCCTTTACTCTCATAGTTCGTTGTGACGGGAATTCGACACGACCGGAGAATGATCGGGCGCTGTTCTCTCTGATCTACTGGTTATCATGTTGGATTGCTTCATTGGCCTAGTGATTAGCATGTTCGGCCACAAATATGAGGTCCCGGGTTCGAGCCCCGGGTCGGGCTCATTAAAAAATGAATATTGAGTTTTCTATTAACATTTTCTCAATAACCCAAAGTTAGAAACTTGGTGGTGTGGTCCACCATCGTGACTCGGAGAGCACGGTAAGCCGTCGGTCCGGCACCCGATCTCTCTCCAATAATTTTAATAGTTGATATTTAAAAAAAAACCACAGCTTCCTAGGAACCCACTATAAACTTATATCGAATAAACAACGCATTTTTAGCATCATCACTACAACATAATTTCAAGAGGCTTTCAGAGCAATTTATTCGGCTTTGTATTCGTCTTTCAATGTTTTAAATATAAATTAATATATTTACCCAAGAAGTCGTGTACGTATACAGAATGAGCTGGATCAGGTGGGTGAGTTATCTTCCGCCATTCGGCGTTGCTCGGAAATATCATTGTAAGGTGTGCTAGACTTAGTGTTGTACACACTGACGATAACATTGTTGTTATTTCATCGGTCGCTTCCTACGATATAAAGATAAATTTCTAAATACGATATATGTATTCAAGGTGTGAAGACTACGTACGTTATTTGTATATTTTTGTCGAATAATATGTATATCCGAGATTTCAACGAGCTCAATTCCTATTGAGAAGAAAAAAAGTTAAATTTAATTAATAAAAATAATTTATTGAAATCTCAAATGACGAATTTTAATTAAATGCCACGTGTTTTTGTCAACATTAGAAATTTTTAATTCAATTTTGTTTTTGTTTAAATTTTGTTGTGTTTAAAATTTAGAAAAGAGAATTTATGAAATAATTTTATTTTATATTTTATGAAAATTAGCATATCAAAGTACTAAATGACGAGTGGCAAATTAAAATGCCACATGTAATTTGTAAATATTAAAACTTCAAACGCATTAGCATAAAAAACGCTGCACATCTTCGTGACACCAATCAAGCGTTTCATCCATAAAAATTTGACCCTCATGCGCCTAAAGGGGTTTCACTTCAAAAATTCTAAATGAATTCACAATGATAGTTAGTTAGACAGACGTTAGTATAATATATAAGTTAATCCTTACTAATGTTATAAATGCGAAAATAACTCTGTCGAACTGTCACGCCAAAACTGTTGAACCGATTACTACTGAAGGTGTAAAATAAAAATCCTTACTAATATAATAAATGCAAAAGTAACTCTTATCTGTCTGTAGCGCTTTTAAAACTACTTTTTTTAAAATTAAAAAAGTGAAATTTGAAACTTAGATATCCTATAGTTTCAGCAAGGATTATAATCAGATGAAAGTATTTATTCATGTATCTTATTTGTAAAATAATTAGCCTAAATAATTTAACACGCTGACAAAAAACACTATTTCACGCGGACGAAGTCGCAGTCATTTCGATCCCATGCGAATATGGCGACAACCGTTCTTACTGAGCGTCTACGTTGCAAAAAGAATACGTGTGCTGAATTTCAAGACAAAACAAAGACAAATATAGTTTCAGAGTTTTCATGATGAATGACTGAGTGATATCTCGTTATGTATATGTACTAGCTGTTCTTTGTAGTGTTACCCACGTAGTTCCCGATCCCATAGAAGTATGGAGAAATTCTTTCTTAGTGAGACAATAAGTCGCGAAAGGAATATGTTTTGTGTTATTTCAAGTCAATTGTGTGATTAGTTTAGGATATCTCTCAGCAAGTGATCATTTTTCGTTTATATGATCCGATAGTTATATTCCGCGGGAAAATGACGAAAGTCGTTGTTAGTGAGCTTCTACATTGCGATAGAAGTAACTATGCCAAATTACAATTTATTCGGTTGGACTTCGGACCTATTTATTCGCAGATTTCGTCAAGGGTCAGCGAGTGGTATTTCGATCTTACATACATGTTTGTACCTTTATTAAAGTTTATTTTACTGTTCTTTTATATATATATATATATATATATATATATATATATATACATGTTGGTATTCCAAACTTACATATGCAACGTTTTTTCACATAATCAATTTCGAGTATTGACAGATATTAGCCAAATAATGCTCACGGATAAGAATGTTGATAAGCATTGAGGCAGCGATTTTTAGACATACCTTTAATTTTTGCATGTTAGCTTTTACTTCTGATACTAATTTCTCTCTCATTTTAGCGCATACATATTCGTGTACACCGACATTGCCTGTTAAAAAAAAATATTGATTAGTTAATGTTTCCATAAATTATGGACAAAACTCTTATATCAAAATATTCTATATTAAAGTAGGTTATAAAAGCATTTTGAATCGTCAGTAGTCTGTCCGCTGGTAACAAATTTACCACCGCTTCAGAAAGTTCATTTGACACTCGCAAGAGTTGTCTAAGCCTACTTGAATAAACAAAGTTTATAAAGAAATCATCGCTACCAAAAGCTAGTGGATGTAAAAAAGCAATACATACCAGTATCCAAAGTTTCCGAATGGTCGGCAAATCGCAAATTGGCGAGTTGCTCCATACATAATTGCATGTCGTTGTGTGCTACGCGAAAGAAATCGTCCATATGCCACAAATTGGCCAAACGTCTAGTTTCCGAGAGGCACCATAGACGATACGTGTGAACTGAATGATCTAAATAATAAAGAATCTTAATATAACGAACAATATAGCTAATTTATCGATTTACATTTTTAATTAAAGATTTCCTGGAAAAAGCTGATGCTTAATAAACTTTTACGTTACAAATACACTAATCATAATCGTAGCCAATTCTTATTATTAGACTGTATTTAAGAAGTTATGCCAATTCATAAATTTTACATAAAGTATATTAGCAATTTTCGCACTTAATTCTACAACTTTATTCGTTTCTTCACACATGTTAAACTCTTCATAAAACGGACATTATTGTTTGATTTTATATAACAATTTACTTAATCTTGTTAAAACGATTCGTAGTCCAACCTAATATCTATATAACAAAAAGCTCACTGTAACAAATTATGCATGTAAGGACATTTTCTAAGTCCATGTATGTTTTATCAGGCAGGAACGTTGTATGATTTAAAACTCAACTAATAGCGTATATACAGCGATAAATTCTGTAGATAATACGTTGGACAGGAAAGTGTTTTTTGACCAAATAACAGAAATAAAACATATATATATTTATATTCGTCGTTATGTTTGACCCGCCCGAATATATTTTTCGACACGCATTCACCAGCTTTCTCCCCAAATCCCTAGTTTACTTCAAAAATATATGTAGCCATACCATAATATGCATTTCTTAAATCTGAGATATAACCCCAGATTTGCATTTAAGATATTCACGGCATCTCATGATCTTCCTTCGTGTCGTACCTGTTAGCTTTATAATGTGTCGATAAATAGAAGTGAGAGCGCCTTTTTTTGGTCTCATTAATGTAGAAAACAATGTAGACATGAAATTTACCTAATCTATGTAAAATTGGAATTTGTTCAACAATAGGCAAATCCTCTAATGGCGCCCCTAAAATATAGTCCCATGTAACCTCGCAGTGATTATTCAGTGTTACAAGCTCTTGGAGCATTATGGCAAAGTTTGCACCAGATTCAGTCGCCTAAAATGTTAAAGAATAATATTCGATAGGTATATACATATAAAAAAGAAAAAAGTGTGTGTACTTATGTACACGCGTTAGAAGTTATACTTCGTTGGCGTAACAAGATAAAACCTTTTCAAAAAATTTATCTTTCTCCTTATTCTACGTTTGTAGAAATAATAAACGTAAACAAACTTTCATTGGATATAAATAGTTTATAATCTGTTTTCTATACTTGAGTCTTAAAGTTATAGTTGTGATAAGAATGTCACGTTGATATTTTTAATGTCACAATATATCTAACGAGTAATATAATAAATAATTAAGGTATTGTATATTTATAAAATATTAAAAAAAATTAACTAAAATGTTGACTATAGCTAACATCAGGGTGTCGGTTTTTTGTGACGGTGTGCGCGCGCATCGTAAAAATTTACTCTCATCATTTTTCCCTAACGCGCCCAAAGAAGTATAACTTCAAAACTTTCAAAGGTGGTATAGTAATTTTCCAATTTCTTTTATACTATTATTTACCAGTTACCATCTTATATCGTATTGAAATTTTCAAATTGTTAATAAAATATTTTTTTATTTATATACTTAAGTTAAAAAACATATTTTTCGAATATTAATGAATAATTAAAGTTAATAGGCGAAAAATTTAAAGTTTAAATAAAGGTTTCACTGTTTTTTAATGAGTTAAAGTCCGTGCTAGATGGTGTAAGAATCGACTTAAATTTTTTAATTTATTTTATTTGTTATTAAAATATTTTTTGAACGCAGTGAGATGTGAGGACAAATTAAGTTTTCTTTGAATATAATAAAAATATTTTTGAACACTACCTTACTCTATAAGAAATGTCTTACTTCAGTAATGTTCACCGATAGGTTTGAGTAATCCTTTAGTGACCTTGGCGTCAAATTTGTTGTTAAGGTTGCCCTGTGAGAAAGGAATAAATGAAGAAATGTATGTAAACATTAAAAATATCTTTCTAATAACAATATTCAATAAACATTTATTAGTAGCTGACCAGGCACACTCAGAATTAATAAATAAAAACGCCGAATGAATATCGCAGAATGTTTCAACAATTTGTTGTTACCATATTTTTTTACTAAACTTAATAATGTGGATGAAATTTAACCAGAACATAAGGAATTACGCGACCTTTACGCCCTGATTCCCACCAAAGTCCGTAAAATATTATAGTTGCGATCAGAAACAGTTGGTTGTCAATGTCAAATGTCAAAAATAAATGAAAAAAACAGAAGAGTATACTTTTAAATTTCATTACATTTCCGAACGACAACACCAACATTAAAAGTTTGAAATTCAAAACCAAAAAAAATGACAAAAAAATTTATATACTCTGATTCTGAACGACCTTCTCTGAAATGCCACAAATAATCAAAACCAAAATTGTTCAAATCAGTCCAGCCCTTTCAGAGTTTTAGCGACTAATTACAGAAATTGATTTATATATATATATATATATATATATATCAATTGCTTATATATATATATACATATATATAAGAAGTAGATATAGATTATAAAATAAATCAATGTGAAAAGAAGTTCTTATAAATATATCTCTCTTTGACTTACCGAAAATGTTTATCCCAGGAAGTTGATGTCACGTGACATCCTAATGCGTCTGCTAATATTCTTAGTGAAGATAATATTAAATCTGGGGTATCTATAACATATATGCTGTTAAATTGTACATGTATCGTGGCTAAGGTATGACATCAATGTATTATGATAAAAAATGCAGTGTCGCTGTGTTATCAACACGGCCTTTTTTTGTATATGAATACGTCTCGTAATGTGTATTAGCTTCGAAATAGTACATCTTCCCCCTCCGCCGCGCGCGATTTGTTATAGTCCTTATTTAGAGTGAAATAAATTCTTTGATCCTTTAGCTATGCAGTGGTGCAATTCAATTTCGGATGGAGGTGATAGATGTGTAGCTACAACACCAAACTGTATTCCCCGTTTTTGTTAACATTCGGTTTATTTGCATTGCCTCCCTATTGCGATTTTAAAGACGTATTCACGTCAAACACTTTGTGTGGTTTTATGAAATCAAACATTATTTAACATGTGATTTTTTTTTAATAATTACACAAATCTTTCAAAATATACAATAAATTACTTGAGAATACACGAATATGCTATAACATCAATATATAAAGAAAAATTGTATGACTTTTTAATTTTGTAAATATTTTATAATATTAAAGAATTTTATTCAAATTAAGTTTTATGCACAAATTCAATATATTTTCGGTATTATTTTAATTATAATTTAAAGATGTATATACAAATTCATATGCTAATAATTTATGTATAACATTTACGTAGTGAATTGTATTGCATGCCACATTAGGCATTTAATTGCAATAAATAATCTTGAATTTGAATTTTAATAAGTGAGAGTATGTTACACGATCAATTGATTCGACGCATGGACTTGGCGATATTGGCCTTGGCTTCTCTATCGAATGCCTATGGATTGGACTGGTAAATATAACGGTAATCGAGGTAATTAGTTTAATAATTTCGTTACAAGCTTAAGTAAGAGAAATATTTCTGTTGTTACCGATACTCACTGTTGTCATTGAAAGTAGAAAACAACCACTCCCGAAGATTTTGACTCGTTTTTGGTGATCTGAGTCAAATATACGAACTTTTAAGTGTAGTTACTGTTACATTGTATAAAAATTACATATTATAATGGATTACTTATGAAGAGTCAAATTTCATTTTACACATTTTGACGTTTTTAATTTTGATGATTATATCACCCCATTGGTCAACCTAGATCGTTTTTTGTAATCATATCATCATCACAGCTCTTATAGCATTACTCTTAAAACATATTACTAGTAAGGTAAAGGTAAAAGGTAAGTAGCAGCTCATTAACGTCCCACTGCTGGGCACAGGCCTCCTCACTCATATGGGAGAGGGTTTTTAGAGCATAGACCCACCACGCTGCTCCAGTGCGGATTGGCAGGCATAGTACACAAGTGTACTCTCTATTCCTTCACTCTCATAGTCCGATGTGACGGGAATCCGACACAACCGGAGAGAGATCAGGCGCAGGACCGACGGCTTAACGTGCTCTCCGAGGCACGGGGGTGGATCACACCGCCAACTTCCCAACTTCGGGCAAATATTGAGAAAATCTTAATAGAAAACTCAATATTGATTTTTGAATTGGCCCGACCCGGGACTCGAACCCAGGACCTCATGTCTGTAGTCGAACATGCTAACCACTAGACCAATGAGGCAGTCATATATTACTAGTACAACAAGTAATATACAATAGTAAAAAAATTAAAAGTGCGTGCGTACGAAGTACACATATCAGACGTTAAACTTCTTTGGCAAACTAATTTTTAAGTCTTGTTTATATTTTTACAATTGTAAAACTTTAGATTTCCAAGACTTAGAGTGAAGGAAAAAAGAAGATTTGTTAGGAATGTAATTATTATTAAAATGTTAAGTGTCCAAAATTAATATAAATAATTTATTAAAATCTGAAACGGTGATTTATAAATAAAAATGCCACGTGTTTTTTTGTCAATATTAGAAATTATTTACTAAATTTTGCTTCTGAATTTACAATTTAGAAAAGAGATTTATGATATATTTTATGAAAAATGGTATATTAAATTATTAAATGACGAGTAGCAAATTAAAATGTCACATGTTATTTGTAAATATTAAAACTACCTAACCTTCAAACATAAAAAACGCATCTTCGTGACGCTAATGATGCGTCAAGAAGGTTTAAATATATTATCTTTGAAACGCTTTCATACAAAATTAGCATTCTATACATTATTCTTTATACGTGTTTTTAATATGTTTAAAATGTAATTCTCCAAGTTATACTTTAGAAAATACTCGATTATATTTAAAACTTAATCATGGATAACATTTTATAGATATTTAGGAAATAAATTTCTTTTATGTGGTATGAAAAAAAAAACATTTGTGGCCCATTTACATATAAACAAAGGTTGGCGTCCCCTGGTTTATTAAATACTAAAACTTCAACACTATTCGCGATTGGCTTAAAATGTAAAGTGCTACAACATTTGTATGGATTTCTCCATATTTCTCAGACCGCAGCGAAAGTTCCTTCAATTTTTAATAATTAGCAAAGAATTTGACTATTCTGTACGCAATAATACTTAAAACACTATGCCAAATGACTTAATACTTCACTGCATAAGTTCTCACCTCATAGCTAGCGGGAATGGTGACCACCAAAGCACGAGATGTTCAAGACAACTGCCTACATCACCCCACAGTAAGTTCTGATAGTACTCCGTAATCTTTTGTGCAGCTTTCTTACTTGCTTGGATCCTACCTAAAATATAATTTATGTATCAGATTTTAATTTATTGTGCTGGTATTGAATGACACTGAGTTGAAATGCTCGTATACGTAACGCTCGTTGAAGTAAAGTCGACTTTCGAGTCGAGTTTTCTAAGAGAGCGAGGGTTTAGAATCAGCAAGTCACTGTTATATTTAAAAAAAATCTTGAAAAAAATATATGTATTAAACTCTTTTGATATTAAAAAATTACTCTTCAATTTTATTTGCATATGTATTGTGTAACGGAAATGTAAAAAAATACATATAATTATTTATTTTATGGTACTTTATTATAATGATTTTATAAATAAAAATGTCTATAAATATAAATAGAATCACTTGAACAATTAAAAATTATTCGTATACCATAATTTTGGGATTTAAAAGTTGAAATAAAAATTGTAAAATAGTATATTACCTGATTTAAGTTTCTTGACACCTTTTGGACCTAATAATTGTGGAGATATATTCGCTACGGTATCCAATAGAATCTCTATGTATATTTCTTCACTCTGTAGAATGGTGTTAACATTTTCTGTTAAAACAACAGAACATTTACAAAGCATCCAGAAAACATTAATTTATAATAACCTTGTTGTGATTCTCTTTATCACGGAACGTTTGAATGTCATTAGTTATTTTCTTCGACAAAGAAACAATGAATTATATTGTCTAGTGTTTCTACGTATTTAAATATAGCAAACTATGATGTATAGAAAATGTCATTACTAAGCAAATTTCAGTTTTGCCAGGTTCCTTCTAACATTACCTATTGTGAAGGACTAAACAAATGCTATGATATGATCCATTTATGTAATACTAGCTAAACCCGTGACTTCGTCTGCGTGAAATGGTTTGCGGGTTAGGCAAATTGTTTTACAAATAAGAAACATGACCTCTAATCTGCAAAAGGAATATTCCTACCAAATTTCAAGTCTCTACGTCTAATGGTTCTAGAAATATCGTGATGAGTCAATAGATACCTGGATATCACTTATAATTTCCCCTGAAAATAGGAAAGACCTCTCTTTTGTCTATCCCATTATATATATAGTTATTTATTCGTGACATCATTTAAATCCATAGCAAAACATGCACATTAATTTAATATAAGATATAAGGAAAATCTGTTTACATTTCAAGAAGATACAAGTCACAATAGTCTAACTCATACATTAATCTAGATTGTATCCCGTTTTGCGCGAAGGAGTTCAATATTAGGGGAGAACGGGGGGTTATCAGACAGTGGGAAATGGGAGTTACCCTCATATCCACGAAACAGCACTAGCGAGCGATGCGTCAGTGACATCACCACGCTGACCCCCCCAGCACAGCCTGGAACAGCTCGCGCAAGCCAGAGCCCGCGTCACTAAGTTACGTCGGTTTTTTGGTTTTGTGCCCCGCTGATGTTTACGTCTATAGAATTTAGAAGGTAAGTGTCGAATATCTTACAGTATGCGATTAAGACTTTTATACGGACTTGGTTAGACTTTTGAAAGTGTGATGTGCAGTCAGATTATATATGTGTTCAGTGTTTTGATCATTTTTTTAATTCACTATTTTTCTTGGTAGATTGCGGGAAATGATGTAATACGTCATTTGTATTTATTTTTAGATAAAGTACGAGTCAGGATGACTGTCTTCTGATAGCCTGGAAGAAGCTATAAAGCTCATTGATGCAATTCCTTTTATAAGAAATGCTGATAATCTTATGTGGATCCCATTTTGGAGTCTTCAAAAGAGGATAAATAAGTCCTACCTCAGAAAAGACCTCATTTAGGACGCTTATCTTGAGTCTTGAGACAGAAGCCGTATTAGAAAACTTGATGAAGAAATTGGCAAATATTTTATATAGTTACACTGCTAATCAAGTGAGAAAAGTGAAATTAAGAAGATGAAGAAATATAGGGGTAAAGAAAATAAAACAGATGGAAGGGTAAAAGTCATGGAAAATACTACAATATAGAAGAAGGGTCCTGAAAAGGAAAAGACTCAAATGCTAAACGAAACGAAATTTCTGTTTCAGCTGTTGGCGCTAACAGTTTATGCCACTACGATGCAGATGATTACGCAGAAGATGCCGGAAACAGATGCCTTGGTTCAAGTACACTTCGTGTAGGCTGTAGCAAGGTTATATCTGCGATACTTTGACCACCATTTAGACACGACACATTAGTAAATAAATATCCAAACCGGGATCGTCGAAACAGTGAAGCGAGTACAAGATTACCATAGTTATAAGTTATGTCATGCTTTTTTATTGAATTAATATTATATTATTATTAAATTTTGTTAAGATTTCTTACCTTCACTATTTAATGCACTGTCCAAAGCGCATTCGTTGCTCAAGAGTGATGTATAAGGCACGTCTGCATCCGAATTTTTTGGATTAAGTAATTCAGTAAGCTTTTTGTGACCGTTTTTTAGTTCTACAAGACTTTGTGCTTGCTTCATTTTTGCCTTTTTATTGTCTATAAACGCTTGTCGACGCCGATTTAAGGTTTGCCGTTGGGATGCAGATGATGGTGGCGTAATATGTTTTGTTAAGGTACTAGAATAATTTAATACAATATCAGAAATATAATAATATGTTACAAATACAGTGTAACTTTATATAAAGAGTCTGATCAATCAAAATCTTCTAGGATTACCTTTAAAAGGTAACGCAAAATGTACTCGTATGATTTTTGATACTAAGTAATATGTTTTTGAAATGAAACTTCTTAAGGTGCATCAGCGTAAAATTTTTACGGATGAAACGCGTGATTAGCGTCACGAAGGTCTGCAGCGTTATGCTAACTCCTTTGAAAATTAGGCAGATTTAATGTTTATAAATAACATGTGACATTTTAAATTGCCACTATTTATTTAGTAATTTAATATACTATATTTCATAAATTATAAAAATAAAACATTTCATGAATTCTCTTTTCTAAATCTTAAATTGAAGTCATTGGAGACTTCAATAAATTATTTGTATTAGTTTTAGTTAGTTCGACACTTTTAATGACAATAAAATTCATTAAATTCCTAAAATATGTTCCTTCTTCCCTCCATTTAAGTCTCGGAATTAAGTTTTAGATTTGTCTAAATATAAATAAGTCTTAAAAATTACTTTGCCAAAGAGGTTTCACTTCTGACATGTGTACTTTGTACGCATGCACTTTCAACTTATTTTATCATCTTAAAACGAAATGTATTCCAATCTGCCTCGAAATTATTCTTCTAAATTTAAGAGAGCATAGTGTGCGAGTAGCTATCGAGTCTCTATTCCATAACTCTTAAAGTCTAATGTTAAAAGGGATCAGACGCAAAACAGACGGCTTTACTTACTACTTAAAGCACGGGGGCGTAAAGACACACGCAATACTAAAACTCCTCAGTATTTACCAAACCAAAGAAACAATGTGATGAATATTGGTATAGATAGAAGAAACTTTGAAAACGGACGTAGAATGCTTTTCATCACGAAAGTAAAAATTAAAGGGGGTGCAAGTTGGAATAAGATACGAAACATATTTCAAGAAATTTAAGGGATTTAAATATGTTATTTAAAGGCCTAGATATGCAATACATTCGTGGCCCTAGGTACAAAGAGTTGTTACGCATTTTAGATATTTTTCAGTTTTTGTAATTTCGATGGTTATATCAACCCATTTATCAACTTAGGTATTTGTTTTCTTAAATCATATAGTTATGAAAACATAATGCGTACAAAAGGTATTATAGTAATAAATAATTAATTTTTGTCTTACAAAATTAGGATATTCCACGTCGTCGATATACCTCCATACACCTTCAGTGCATATACGAGTATTCTAAAACTAACAGACTATATCAGAAAGATCACCTTATTTTTGGAGGTACTTAAAAGATACCTCAGGTTGAATATTAGTAATACGCTGTCAAGAGATTTTGCAACTAGCTTACAAATGTAACGGTAAAAATCGTTGCAATATTTATTTCGTCATTACTGCAAGCAATAGTAAATAGGAATAAAGTTAACCCAATCTAATGTAGTTTACTATGAACAAATAATTGAAAACTTTACTGAAATATTTCCAAGCTGTCCGAAGTACTGGCGCTGCAATCACTGTCTGCATGATCATCGGGATTGTACATCATCACTAAACAATTTATGAGACGATGACAATTGACTTCCGTGCGACTCTTGGCGAGAACCTATTTAATGATATTAACACATTATTCCCCTTAGGTAAATCTCTATTTTTATTTACGGGATTTATTTAAATACTCGTTGTGGCATCCGTGTCGTCCTAGGCCAATCCAGTGAAAATATGAATAAGTCAGTCACAATATAGAAAAATCATGGGCTGGACAGGTTTTGATAACTTTTTAATTCATATGAATTCAAAGATCGGGAAGTACAAGGGTGACACCTTCTGGCACAACTTGTTTTATTACATAAAGGTTTAGACGTGTTTACCTTTAGATTGGCTTACGTGTTCAAGACAGTTGTTTAGTTCGAAGGAAACTAAACAACTGTCTTGAACACATAATTTCATAAGATTAAATAGGCTAATAAAATAATACCAAACTTACCTGTACTATTTTAGTTACAGTAATAGGTTTTGTTTCGCTAATAACGCTTGGAAATGTGTTACTACATATATCGAATTTTGCTGTAAAATTCTTGTCGCTTAAACCACAAAAGTTGTTATAAATGCCAACTAATCTGTAACAATTCCGTTATTTTATTAATATAAGTCTAAGATCACGCTGCAACATTTTTCCGTACACAGTGTAAATAATTCCAAAAACAAACGAGTGAAATACTTACTACTTACATATAAATTACGGGAAATTTGAATATAAATTCTAGCTCAGCAGAAAAAAGTTTAAATTCATAAGTACAAAGTACACGTGTCAGAAATAAAACTCCTATGACAAATTAATTTTTAAGTCTTGTTTATGTTAATACAAATCTAAAACTTTAGACTTTAGAGTGAGGGAAAAAGAAAGATATGTTAGGTTCAATTGTCATTAAAATATTAAAAGTGTCGAAGATTAATACAAACAATTTATTGAAATCACAAATGACGAATTGTAAATAAAAATGCTACATGCTTTTGTCAATATTAGAAATTATTAATTAAATTTTCTTTTTGAATTTAAAATTTAGAAAAGAGAATTTATGAAATATTTTTATTTTATACTTTATGAAAAATAGTATATTAAATTATTAAATGACGAGTGGATAATTAAATAGCCACATGTTATTAGTAAATATTAAAACTACCTCACCTTCAAACGAATTAGCATAAAATCGATGCACATATTCGTGACTGTAATAACGCGTTTCATCAGTAAAAATTATATACCCTCATGCGCCTAAAGAAGTTTCACTTCAAAAAGCTTATATTGTAGATGAGATGTTTGAATATAAAAGAAATTTTTAAGGAATTAATAACAATGATAGTGCAACAGCATCATTTTTGATGATTGGAATGTAAGTTTTTAACACAACAGAATACGGAATCTCTGGATTCTGTTGTGTCTTTAATTAAAAGTTATAAAATTTTGTTTGTGATATGTACACAAAGATAATTATGCAAAAAGAACGATATCCTGAAAGTGGTGATGTGTCTTTATGAGCCATATCAATGTATCGAAGCTTTCAAAACCAAAGAATTTCTTGAAATTTAAGAAAAGGAATTTAGAAACTTACCTCAGACAAGACTCCATAATTTTTCTCGAATCTTCTCTATGTAAACATGTAGTTAATAATGTATTAATTAGACCATTTATTGACTGTAGCATTACAAACCTTCTACTACATAACATATCAAACATATAATCGTGCTTACAAACGAGTAAGTCATCATCTTTTCTTAATCTAGCTAACTTTGGATGCAATTTGTAAAATGACTTAACTACTCTTCCTAAATAATCTATTATTTGGTCCAAAGACTGAAACAATATAAGAAAGATATCAAATTTGTTAAACTTTTCTCTACCAGCATCATTCTGACGAAAAAAATAGTTTTTTATTCATTCACTCAAGTTCAAATTCATTTTTTAAAGTAAAAGTTGAAGAAACTTGATGTTAATAGTTTTTTTTTTCAAATATTAATTCATTATTTATATAAAGAAAACATTAACAAGCATCTTCTCTTGAAAATTCACGTAAAAAGTTTAAAATATTATGGAAATTGTTTGCTATAAAGCTGCTAATTTGACACTACAAATATTTATGGTATTTTGCATACATTTATTTTAGAGCCCGTTTAAATCTGCTAATATAGTTAATGATAATTATATTAAAAAACGATTAAAATCCAAGTACGAGCCCTGTTCTGAGAAGAACCCACAACAAACTCAGTCGAGTATCCTTTAATTTTAAATGGAAACTAGTAAAAATACCTGTATGCTGATCAGCTCCGTTATGTAAGGATGAGTACTAGTATTATCAACAGATTCTTGCCAATTATTATCAGTCTCTAATATTACATCTGTAATATTACAGCAAGCAATATCCATTTCGCTGCAATGTTCAAATACTTCAATTTCTTCCGGTGTTTCTTCGCTTATCCAGTCTTCATTATTAACGTTTGGTTCAGTCATGTTTACGATAAATAATATACCTAGACTTTAAGGCTTTAAAAAAATAGTTGTTAAATTTAAAACCAAAAAGGAAATTACAACCGATGCTAACTATTACACGTCATTGTAAAGACTGAGCTGTGGTCGTTTTTTATAAAAGAGATCGATGGACAGTGATGTCGGTGCCAGCTTCGCGTTACAAAGTTCGCGTCTAACTTCTTGTAGGACAAGGTGAAATAGCTTTCGTTAGAATTTATAGATGTTAAACATCGACCTTCATTGTAATTTGTATAATGAACGACGAATTACAAGTACTAAATTATAGTCTTTCAAAAACACTTGTAAAACCAGAGAACAAAAGTGAAAACACCATATTTTTGATCTTTACTCATAAAGAAATAACATTTATAATACGTATATAGACGAACCTGGATAAGATAAAGATGCTCTCAAACCCGATTTTTTATCTTACAGAGCTACAGAGACACCAATACTCATTGAATTGAATTGAGTGAATAAATGTATGTATTAATTTTATGACATACATCTTGCACAATTTTCTAAAATTTCTGTAATAATTATTTCCTCTTATTCCCTTTTTACATGCTTTTATGTACTGCTTACTGTAATTCGTAAATTTTATCGGATATTGCCTTATCAATACGTGTTGCACACAAAATATTAGTGCGTGCGTACAAAGTACACATGTCAGAAGTGAAACTTCTTTGGCAAACTAATTTTTAGTCTTGTTTATATTTATTCAAATCTAAAACTTTAGATTTCCGAGATGAGGAGGGAAAATGGAAGATACGTTGGGAATTTAATTGTCATGAAAATATTAAAAGTGTCGAACATTAATACAAATAATTGAAATCTCAAATAACGAATTGTAAATAAAAATACCACATGATTTTTGTCAATATTGGAATTTATTCATTAAAATGCCACACGTTATTTAAACTTAATATTAAAAATACCTAACTTTCAAACGAATTAGCCTATAAAACGCAGCACATCTTCGTGACGCTAATCACCCGTTTCATCCGTAAAAATTTTACCCTCACGCGCCTAAAGCAGTTTCACTTCAAAAAACTTGATATTTCTTCTCTGGTGCATTTAAAGTTAGTGGTATTTTTTTAATGCTCCCTACTTTTGTATAAAGTTTATGATATCTGAGGTTTTAGAGGCTATGAAAGACGGGACAAGGCAATTACTCTCTCTTATTCCTGGTTCGACTGTATTATAATTGAGTATTATTTATTGTCACTAATGCACTGTCACAGGTGTTATATTACATATTGAGTTAAAATATAGTAGAAATACGTTAACTTCCTGCAGTGTGACGGCTGTCTCCAGGGTCGGGTTGGGCCGGAAGGGCCCGGGTGGCTGACAGGCCGGGGCCCGACTGGATGATGATAGATGGGATACTATCGGAAAATACTTAGTGAAACAAAAAACTAAAATTTCGCTATGCAACTTTCGCCGTTTTTAAGGCATTTTTCATGACATCCTGCAGCATCTCAAGCTGAATCTTTTCAATTTCGTGACGAATATTGCCTTTAAGATGTTGAATCGTTTGGGGCTTATTCATAAACTTTTGATTTAAAAAAACTCCGTTGGATGAACGAACTATCTGATTTAGTTCTACTTTTAGGTCGCAAGAGTCTAAAAGTAGAACGGGCCTTGTTTCCTAGGGTTGCCTTAGCAAGTCAGGTCCGTGGAAGGCCCGTGCTGGCTGAGGTCCGGCTGGCAAATGCCACCTAGACTATATGGCCAACCCGACGCTGGCTGTCTCATTCAGTAACCCAAAAGGTAAAGGTAAAGGTGTTATCATAAAAATTGATTCAACTTCATTCTGATTACATTAATTGAATAACTATATTTTCTTCGTATATACACAAAAAAGATTTACTATTACAGAAGTTTTATGCATATAATTTTCACAAATTCAAGGCAAACTGGAAGTTTATAGCGCAATATTACGTAAGCGAGGGCTTTAATTAAAAAATCTACACGCGATATGAAGCTAAAACTTTTAGTATAAAGCCCAATTATAGATATGTATTACCGATATTTTAACAATGTACATCTAAAAGTTTTCTTTCTTTTCCGAGGACATACTTAGATCGAAAAGAATAAATTTTGCTTTGGAAACAAAATCTTAATTTTAAGAAAATCTTGGTAGTTCTCAAGTTCAAGGTGGTGGAAGAAATATAAAAATTATTGTTTTATATTTTTGTCCTGCTTATAAGTAACATTTGACGGCCAGCCTAGCACCTTGGTGCGAGTACTCGCTTTGCTAGCAGAGGTCCCGGGGACGATCCGATCGATCGAGGTTAGGAAATTGCATTTTGTAATATGTCTGAGACTGCAGCCGTGACTAGTTACACCATATCAGCAAAGACGTACCTCCAAGCAAAGAGATTTGTGTCCCGGCACGATGCTGTGTAGAAACCATAAGTGGTGAATTGTTTCGCACCCCGCTTCCATCTTAGACTGTATCATCACGTACCACAGTCAAGCACTAACCTGTTACCAATAAATAAGAAGAATATAGTAGGTAGTGTCGACTTTTTTGACATGAAAATATGTATATGAAAGACAAAACATCTTTATCGACGTAGACCTATCACAGAACTTTTGAATCTTCAAATATAGTTTTTTACATATATTATTTCAATGTTTTATGATGATATTGAAGAACGACTTACAATCTAAAGTTACAAGGGTTCCTTGATAATCTGAGAAAAGCCCGCAACAAACTTAGTCGGGTATTTTGACTTTTTTTTTGTTACCACCATCATTATAATATCATATAACTTTAATATATTTCAATTCAAATTAGCGCATTTCGTTCACTCCCACGCGTTTCTATCGTCTAAGTAATCTTGCAACTTAGAATATGATTTTTCTATCAACTTAAAAAAAAAAGAGTTAATATTTTTATGTAAGTACAACAAGTTTTCTAATATATATATACGCAGTCAACTCTCTTGGACCCATTGTAAATCGAAAATATATATGTCGGTGTGCAGTAGTCTGTGGAACGCTGGCGCCATCTGTCTATGGCGTGGGACAGAGTCATACGACGTGAGCCAACGGCGGACTAGTTCCCGGGGGACAGTCTGCTAGAGCGGTCGACAAATGATTGTCGCGTTCCTGGCTATTATTATTAATGAGTTTGTGTAAATTGATAGCAGGAACATTAAGTGATTGAACATTATAATTTGAGTTAATGAAGTGTTTGATTGCACCAACATTACCCATCAACGCCCACACAGTATGGATGTGATCCACACTAGCGATGATGTCGACGGAGAACCCTATGCCCATGCTCTATGCTTCTTCCCCGTATTCCTTTATTCTCCGACATATATAATAAATATTTATCGTTATTCTTATCTGTAGACCTGGGAGCAGCACCGTAGTGGCTTACGGGACACTTGTTGCCAACCCCTGATCTAAGCCATTCTTAAATCCAACTGAGTTTTGTTTGAAAGGAAGTAATGAAATAAAATAACCATTGCATTGTACAAGTACTTTTATATTTACGAACAATAAATAAATGGTACTATTTAACAAAAATAATTTGCTAGTCGATCGAACAGTATCGCGAAGCAGTGTTAGGAAGAGGATATCACAGTAAACAATTTATTCATATATAACATCTTTTGATCACCTGTACATATATACATGTATATATAACAATACTCATATTGCAATCACTAACGACTACTTAACAGCTATTTAACAACGTAAGCTCACAAAGTACAGTCAAGATCTTACAATCTACTATATTCATATACATATTTAATTATTTCAGTTTTTTCATTACAAAACTTTAAAACTGATAAAAGTTCTGACTGTACTTTTGTTTAAGATAAGATGTAAGTTGTAAAAGCACCTATTATGTCAGGCAACCAAAAAAGTTTGTGTGGTTTTCATTTATTGTTTACTTAGACAAACTGTATATCGCAAGTAAGATAAGAGGTGGGGTAATTTCTTGTACCTTTAAAAGTCGATATTAAGTAGGGTCATTAAATGTGTTAAATAATTTCATTTACTTTATTAAAACTGTAAAAGTTTATAAAGTATACAAGCACGAATTATTGCATTTGACACGGACAAACTTATCCAAAAATTTTACAGTTTTATTTAAAGTAAACAGATTTGTCAAACACATTTAACGATACTTCTTAAAATAGGCTTTTTAATGTACAAACAATTACCCCACCACCTAATCTTGCTTGCAATAAAAAGTTCATATAAGTAAACAATAAATGAAATCCGGACGAACTTTTTTAGTTGACTGATAGTTTAACTCGTTCCCTGTTCCTAAATATGAGTGCATTTGGACTTATAATTATTTCACATAGAGATCACCTACTTTTAACGAAAAGAATATTGATAAATATAGAGTCATTCATCACTCTTAACGTATCCACTCTAAAAAATGTAATTTATTGTGCCACTTCAACAAAAAAAAATTACCCGAATAGACCTATGAATTTTCCCATAACTCTTAAACTTAGAAAAGTTTGTATAAAAATTGATTCCTGTATCATATGTGATGCATTGTAAAGGGAACCTGTTAAGAAAATCTAACAGTAGGTTTCCTTTGCTTAAGAATTGGTTGTAAATAGTGAAATTGTTAAAGGATATCCATTAATTACATATGGATCATCTTATTGCCTTTCAACCTCTCCCCATATCTAAGGAAACAAGATTTTAAGGCTGGGGCCCTTAGCTTAAAATTTAAAATGGATAAAAATGAAGATATACGTCATTGGTTATGAGAAGAAAGCTGCATGACTTGATATTTTTACATAAAGTAAGTAATGGTGTAGTTAGATGCGAATCAATTTTGAATGATATCAACATAACCTATCAGACCTCCCAGAAAACCAATTTTTAAGATATTTCATATTCCGCACTCGCGAACATATATCACAAAAAATTTCCCAAACAATAGACTATGTAGCACATATAACCGAATATGTGCAATTAATCCTAGCATTGACATATTCTGCGACAACTTACTGTGCTTCAAATCAAAAATTGTAAAATATTATCAACAATTTGGTTATGCTTGTAATTATGTAAATATAGTGTAGTTGTTGTGTTGTAGTCAGTTTACCATTTGCCGTATAAAGTTTAGTTTATCGTTCATCGTCAATTAATTAACCTTTTGATTATTTTGATTAATTTGATTCCATTTTTTATTTATCTAACAAACACATTCTTGAAAGCTGTGTAAGCCTATAATTGGCTCATACATTAGAATGTATCATTATTACTAACACTAGTTTATAAGCATTTAATGTATGTGCTGTTGGTGTTCCTAAATAAATAAACAAAGACGTTTATGATTTTAAAACATTAATAAACAAATTTTTTTACAACAAACACGATGTACGAAGAGAACTATTCAGCATCTGAATGGAATTAGATTATTAATATTTTATTGGGCAACCAAAAAACTCGTATGATTTTCATTTATTGTTTACTTATATAATGTAGTGGGGTAATTTCTTGTCCATTTAAAAGCCGATATTAAAAAGTATCATTAAATGTTTTAGATAAGTTCGTTTACTTTATTAAAACATTTACTCAAAGTAAACACATTTAATGATATTTCTTATTATCAGCTTTTAAATGTACAAAAAATTACCCCACTACTTTATCTTTCTTGAGATACACAGTTCATATAAGTAAACAATAAATGAAAACCTCACGAACTTTTTTGGTCGACAGATATTTCAAATTCAAAAATATAAAGCATTCCCCTTTCCTCCGTGGAATCCTCATGTAATTAATGAATTAACAATTCTTGTATGAAAGAAAAAGTTTGGTATAAATAAATTTTATGTATAATCGTTAAATCAGTACTCTAAATGAGTAAACAAGCAAAGTGTAATGAATAATTTATATTTAGTCGTTACTATTACACATCATACTGAAGGCTAAGAAGGATTAACTAGAAATTGCATATTCAAATCATTTTTGAAAATACACAACACAGAAAAAGGTAATGTCACAGGAGTCTTTTGAAAAGTCAACAAAACGTTTAAATTTTTAATTAATTACAAAGACATTTTGTGGTGTCGCAGTGTCAATTTGCTCATTTGAATAACTTTTTGAATGCTATGTCCTTATAAAAAAATTTGGTTTGTGTGATTATTTATCAAAAAGCAGCGATATATGTTAAACAGCACTATAATACATTATCAAATTATATAAGTTTTTATATTTCTGGCTCTTTGTGACAAGGCCGTGGCATAAAGTTTTTAACCTTAATACATTAACGTGGTGTCTAAAAACCAACGTAATAACACTATTATTTTTAGTGCTTTTATGTTAACTACATCTATCACTCGAATAATGAACCTGCATTAAGTCAATTTTATGAGCAAAATTGTTTGAGAAATTTCTAAAATAAGTAAGGGAAGTTAATGCATTAGCGGCGTTAAAACTATCTCTTAATAAAGTTGCATACATAAATAATATGTCCATGTCCATATGTCCAACCGACTTTTTTTGTGTCTGAAAAGTTTGTTATCTGGGTGAACCGATCTTGATGATTTTTTTTATATAAAAGGTGGTGCTTGTCATAAGCCAAAGTACATACTATATAGCTATAGGTTGTAACTACAGATACAGCTATAGATGTTAGCGGGGCCGGAGCTGCTAAGTGGACACGCGGGACACACCTGCCTTGGCTAACGCCGACTCCGAATATAAGACTTATTCTTATACTCTAAAAAATAATGCGCACTTATTTTTACTTTTTAGAGCACATTAATATATTAATAGTTTGTTATGAAGGCGGTTCTTTTTTGTTCAAATTTTTATTTATTTAACTCAAGTTTCTTGTCGCTATTAAGCGACAAGAGCGTCTGTTGTAGTTTATTATAATGTATTGCTTTTAAATTGTAATAAAGTGTATAAACGAATAATAAATGGCAGTTTTTAGACCCTAATTCGAAAGTATATCAAATTTGCGCCATGATTTCAAAAATAAGTAAGTAAAGTTAATGCACTGAACATTGAGTGTTGTATATAATAAATAATATTTGCACAAAACCTCGGTTAGGCCATACTATTGATGGCGGCCTTGATTAAAAAGAAAAGAGTACACGTAGTTTTCTTTAATATTTAAAACAAACGTTACTTTTTTTTAAAGTGAAAAGGTCAAAAATGGGAAGTTAATATGGTTTACGTTTTGGCTCTGTAAAAAGGTTACTAATGACGCAGTAATAAAGCATTCGTGTTCATTTCGAAGTTTCGTTCGTCTGCATGAAATAGGTCTTTGGAGTGCATGTGGGTTATTGATTACGGTTTGTCACGACATCGTAAAGGGATATCAAATTATCATAAGGTAGCGATTCCCCATAGTGTCACCCGCTTAGAGCCCGTGGAAATATGGGGAAAATACAAGTCAATCATAAATCGTTTCAAAGAACTCATGGTTAGTGAACCTTACCCACTGAAACCTGATTGGAACTCAAAACTTGGATGGTGTCAGTTTTTGAAATGAAACTTCTTTAGGTGCATGAGGGTAAAATTTTTACGGATGAAACGCGTGATTAGCGTTACGAAAATGTGCAGCGTTTTTTTACGCTAATACGTTTGAAGTTTAGATAGTTTTAATATTTACAAATAACAACATGTGGCATTTTAATTAATTCATCATTCAAGAAATCGTCATTTACTATTTTTCATAAAATAAAAATATTTCATAAATTCTCTTTTCTAAATTAAAAATTCATAAACAAAATTTTATTAATAATTTCAAATATTGATAAAAACCACTTGGCATTTTTATTTACTATTCGTCAATTAAAATTTCAATAGATTATTTGTATTAATTTTCGATACTCTTAATAGTTTAATGACAATTAAATTTACTATATTCCTAAAATATCTTTCTTTTCCCCTCTAAGTCTCGGAAATCTAAAGTTTTAGATTTGTCTAAACAAGACTTAAAAATTAGTTTTCCAAAGAAGTTTCACTTGTGGCATGTGTACCTACTTTGTACGCACTTTTATTTTTAAAATTCCTTATTTGATCCCATTACAACTCAGTTAAAAGCATTCTTACTAACGCTGGGCACCTTTGACATCGTAGTCTTCTTTAAAATCCACCACTAAGTTTTTCCACAAAGACCACATCGAGGGGTATTGAGATATGATTTTAGACTTGATATTTTTAAGGCGGTTTTTATAACTCATTAAACCAAAATGTAAAAAAAAATTATTAAATCGTCACGTCTGTCTGTTAGTATGGAATCTACCACCGCCTACACTCCTTTACGAAGACCGTATAGACTACAAGCCCATGGAATGCATAAAATAAAATGAAAGCATAAAAAAACCTCTGAGCGCTATGCCGTCATTTCGAAGCAGTACAAGTGAGTACATAAAGTTATGATCTTACACCTGTAATAACTCTGTAAATCCTGAAATGTAGATAATTATTGCTGTAAGGTCATAAATTTATGTACGGCAACTTGATTTATTATAAAATGATATTAAATATTGCTCTTGTACCTTATAGCCGTTTATTGTAAAAGGTAACAAATAAAAATATTGGCATAGAAGAATTATTTACTACCGTACTCACGTGTACCGCTCGGAAATGACGGCATAGTACTCAGAGTTATTTTATGATATAGTAACAGCCTTCTAAGCGTTATTCAGGTTGGTTCATTTCAGGTGAAAAGTTTTAAATGGCTATCACATCTATAACAACGATTGGCATTTATTTTAATTGAACTGATATGTGTCTGTTATCACAATTTACATTATTTTACACTTCATTTTTTTACAAACGAATCTATGAAATAAAACTAAGTACGATATGTTTCGTACTTATTACATTGAGAAAGGGATAACAATTTTAGGGACCTCTTTTGTCCTAAAGCAAGTTATTTTTTGAAGTAAAACTTTATTAAGCACGCTTGACTTGTGGAGTAAACTGGTGAATGGGTGACGAGAGCGTTACGGTAAATGTTTGTAGAAAATTTATACATGTATGTGCAATTTATATTCAAGCAATTTTGCAGCAGGATCTTAGGCTAATAATTTACTAGTTAAAATTCACGATTTTCCAAATAATAATAATACAAAATACGTTAAACAAAAAATAATGATTTACTCAACTCAAATGATTTTTAAGAAAAGTAACATCAAGCCTTTGTATTTTTTTTTACAATTGTTTATTTTGTTTGATATGATATGTACTTTATGTGTGCAAACAGTAATAATTAAACGTGACTTTTATATCGAGATAACCGTTTTGGTATCATAGTTCTTTTCATGACAATAAAGTTTGAGCAATTAAGTTGTTTTAGGGATCAAAATAAGAGAAAAGTCAGAAATGTGTCGCAAAATGTTTTTACATATTTATAAATCAACAGGCTATTTTCGTCAGTTAAGCTTAGAAGTAATTAAAACATTTATTTTGTACGTTTTTTTGTTCACGGTAATTGTAAAAAGACTGGACGGATTTTGAAGGGACTCATTGGACCGATAACTGTCCCTATAAGGAACAGTTTATGCCATTTCATTTTCAAATTTTAAAAATTAAACTTCACATGTAAGCACATTGTATGAGAATTCATGTAACACACATATTTGAACCATTATATATTTTAATTTACCTGTAGAAATTACACTACCCGATTCAATAAACAACTTTTAAGGATAGTTTATTTCCCCAGCAACAGCATAATCAAACTGGTATACCTAAGTACCCACTTGTCAAAAGCAAGTTCATTCTAAAGGGCTAGAACCCAGAGCCTTAAAATTTTATAAATAAAGTTATTGAAAAAAACCTCAATCCGTTTGGCGTTTGTATATGCCAAGGAAATAGGGGGCATTCATGAATTAGGTGAGACTTTAAAAACGGGGGAGAGGGGTGGGATTCAGAGAAATGTCAATCAATTTCAACTAGAAGAGTGGCTAGGCAAATTTCACTTTTTTTTAAGGTAAACATAGTAAATTCTTAGAATAGGAGTGCTCTAGGTCTAAAGAACAGTGCATATGAAAACAATAACGTGCTTTATTTTAAATCACTGTGACATCGCTAAGTTTAAAAGAAAATGAAAATATAAGTTATGCTTGTTGGTTTTAACAATTCTAACACGAATAAACGTTAATTTAAAAAAATGCACTGTGATTTAAGGGAAAGGGACGGTTTCAGCTAAATCTCGTGAATTACCACCAGATTGGGAGGAGTAGTAGGAAAATTACCAAAGTTACCTGACGGACTATATGACCAAAGGACGTCACATATATACTGTTATCTGTATGTATAAATAATCAGTTTCAATAACTGAGACGATAAAAAATAAATTCACATTATATTTTAATGATGGTAGTAGAAAGACGACTTCACACTAAGTTTGCTGTAGGCTCTTCTCAGAGCGTGAAGAAACCCTATTGACTATATATTTTAAGTAGTTTGTTCGCGTTAAAAATTCAGTGAGACACCATTCTAGCCCCGCCGCCTAACCAATCAAATATTTTCAAATTACAAGGTCTCTTCAAGTGATAACTATGAATTTAATCTTGTAATTTGAAAATATTTGATTGGTTTGATGGCTCACTGCATTCTTAACTCGAACAAACAGTAGTTCTTATCATCAATCATATATTGGAAATAATGTATGAAAGCAACTATATACAAAGTGCCGCAAAATTCTACCAAAATTAAAAACCTTTGATAAAAAAAATACTGTTTATAATGCTCAACCTTGAGAAATGTATTACCTAAAAATATTTTAGCTAAGTGTTTAGGAAAACATTAACACTCATTTTTTTCTTAAGAAATGCTATATCTAGTTTTAAAAGGACATATCTTTAATGTTTAAAGCGATACGTCAAAAAAATTTAATTATTTTATTGTAGTATGTAACAATAAGTCTAGATCATGGTTTCTCAAAGTGGGGCACGCAAACCCCTAGGGGTTCGCCATACGACGGCAGGGGATCGCAGCAAGATTTACGCAATTGTTGGCTTGATGTAGATATGTGAGATAGAGTTGTCACATCTAATTCCTAATACAAAAGAAATACAGACATTGACTTGATAACGAGTCAGAATGATTAAAATGTCCATAATTACTCCTAAAATTGACAAGAATTTGTGACAAGAAACAAGCCCACCCATTACATTAATATTGAAAAGATATTTCTGTTGGTACTGTATTGGCCACTATTGTATTTACATAAAAACCTTATTTTCTTTAACAATTAATTATGTTTTTATATTCGTGTGCATTTGAGGGATTTATTCAGTGAATTAAGGGGGTTTCTGTCACCTGGAAACTTTAACAGGGGTTGATGTAAGAAATTTGAGAAACCCTGGTTTTATTAATGAAAAATTATATCGGTATAAACTTTACTTTCTGTAAGTAAAATTTCAAGTAATGCATAAATTTGTCTTTTGCATCTGTAAAGAAAAATACCCTTAAGAGTGAATACTATAAACTGGGCAATATAGACACCGCGAAATCGGTAGAAATTTTTTTCTATAAAACAATTCAACTAATAATCTATCACAAAAGTCGTCAATTAACGCTAAAATGGCGAAAACGATGTAGAAAACAAAACTTGATTTGAATAACAATAACACCTTAATATCATGTAATATCTCATTAATCTATATGTGAAAATGGCTTAAAGCTAAACAAAGTAGTGATGTAACGAATCTAAATAGTCAAATTAGTGATAAAATGAACCTTTGATAACAATCAATTAAAAGACAAGTAATTAAACTTTTTTGGATAAAACCAAACAAAATCACTTAATAAAACTTAAATTTTATATAGATAATAGTCACCTAGACAGCAATTGGCAAGCAACCGCCACTTCCCCTAATTAACCTGTCCAGTCCTAAGTATCAAAATATTACGCGACATCCAAGCTGGGGTACCAAAAGAACCCTGTTCATTTGTATGGAAATTGAAAAAGAGTCGTCGTAATAAAAAAATATACTAAAGTATTTCAGTTTTCTATTCCCCCCCCCCCCCCTCAATAACCTTTCTGATCCTAAGTTTAAAAATAATTAAGCATGATCCGAACAGGGATACCAAATGACCACAGTTCATTTTTATTGAAATTGAAATGGAAGTAAAAATTTATTCCAAAAATTTTCAATTTTTTATTTTATTGTATAAAAAACTGAAACAGAGGCAATAATACAAAGTAAGTCCTAATATAGAGAAAATAGGAATAGAATAACAGTCAGACTGATTATATTTTTTCTGACAGACTGTATGCTTTTAATTATATTCGTTACATCACTAAACAAAACTCAACAATTCGTATTGCTCCGTTACACGTAGAAGCTCAATATTTACAAACGTTTAACTCCTAACAAGTGAACACACGTTTTAACACTAACCACCTTTTTTGTTAAAAGATCAATCCGGCATATCTATACTCGTTACAGGCACAACTGGTTTCATGGTTTCGTTTTTCTTTTGGTTCTTGTGTTTTTTTTCTTTGACTTTTTTGTGGGTCTCGTCTCTGTATGGCTCTTGGTTGACAGGCGATTCAGTTGGTCCACCGTTTGAACCGCGTGTCATGTTGTTATTGTACGCAATGTTCGCGTACTCTTGTAGGAGTGGAAACACCGATAGGAGAAATTGACAGAAGTCTTTCCGTATGCCAAACCACCCTAAAAGTATAACAGTATATTACACCTAGGGAGAAAACTACGACATTTTCGCCCGGGAAATTTCGTCGTGAATATAACGGGTGAGGATGTCCTATTTTTAATCGACTTCAAAAAAAGGAGGAGGTTATCAATTCGTCTGTATTTTTCTTTTTTCTTACACTAAGATGTCTTCATCTTAGTGTAAGAAAAAATCGTAAGACATCTTCAAGTCGACTTTTCAATCACTAAATAAAAAAATACATATCGCCTTGTGTAACACGGAGGAAAAGTGAGTTATTTTACACAATAAAGTATTTTTCCTTATCAAATAAAATACATTAGATGCGTTGTTGTATATTCAATTTATTTTCCAATTAAGTTTTATATAGGTTGTCGCATGTTTTCCGGCGGAAACGGTTGGTACCATTGATCATGAAATGAACGGCGGCGAGACGTTGCCGCCGGAAAAGGTTTTCGTGTTAGATCGTGTCACAACGGAGATTCATTCGAGTATCAGTGACGCAGTAGTGTTTATGGTGTGTCGTAAATGAGTGTATTATTTATATAGTAAATTGTGATAAAGTGTATAGTGTGACATAACTGGTGTTAATGTGTTAAAGGAGTATTGATTAAAGTGACTATATTTGAATGTCTGCGTTTAATTTATATATATTGTATAGATGGATAACATAGACATATACAATATATTTTAGACATCACATTAACAATAATAATTTTAACTTGCATGTACAAATTTATGTTCTAGAAGGGTTGTATACATTTAGGTTGTAAATTTATTTTAATGTGTATAGATTTAAATTTGGGTTTTATACATTGTATTGCACGCCATATTAGGCATTTAATTGCAATAAAGAATTTTTGAATTTGAATTAATAAAGATAAAAACTACCCCTAAACGTATCTCATTAAAATAGATATCTTAGAAGATAAAGGAGAGTTAAAAAGGGGAGGCATATCGGTTCGTCTCGCTTGGCAAAATTATATAAGCACAAAAGATCTCGCCGTCATTTAAGACGCAATAACGTGGCAGTTAAATATAAATTTTGAACGGAATAATGCCATTTTGTGGTGCCATGAGGTCATGTTTGCCGATTTAAATATGAGTTTTTAACACAAGAAAAATAGGTCATTTTGCTATAACATTGAACTAAAATTTTGGAGTTTTTGTTTAAAGATATGAATAACTTACATTTGTTTCCGCCTTTAGAGCTAAAAGACATGATGATGAGTGTTGCGTATGTCACAAAAAGCGGACTGACAACCACTATGTAAGTTAGCCCCAAATTATCGTCCAGATTGTTTGTCAGGAGTACCTTAGGAACATAAAAAAATTGTTTGGTACTTTAAACCACACGGTAAAAGTGAAAAAGTTTTCAATAAAGTAATTACATTGACAATATATAAAAAAGCATAATTGAAAAAAGTTTAAAGGTAAACAATAAGGTGCCTATAGAAATTGAAAAATTGACGGTAAATGCTTTTAGAAAACTGTTATCTTTTTATAGTATACTACAATGCCCCGCGGTGTCACCCGTGTAGATACAGATCTCGTGGTAACAGAAAGTCTGCTAAGTCAGACTATACATTTATTTTCGTTAACATAAAAGTATCATTTAGGTTTTAATTACTTCCTCTCAGATTATTATATACACACCTACATTTATAATATAATCAATATATATCTATTTTACTTTACAACTAATACATTTTTAAATCCGTAACAACATTTATGTAGAATATCTGACATTAGTCAATTTAATAATACTCTACAATGATTGAAAGAATTTTTTTGGTCTGAAATTGGTCCAGTAATTTTTAGTTTGATAATAATAAATTGTTAAAGTAAGAAAGAAAATTCCAAAATGCACACCTTCCTTCTATAATATTAGAGAAGAAATTATTTGTAATACTTTGTTGCCTCAGAACTTCCCTATACACAACATTTGACGTAGTTTTGTTTTGTTTTGACGAATTCGACTCGGGATATATTATTTTCGTTAGATTGAGATTTTTAAATTCGTTATATCTATTGAATGGAATGTCTGATTAAAAAAGTATTGTACAGGTCTTGAAACTTGGTTTATTTTTGAGAAAGTACTATACCCTATGTCGCACAGTGAAAACGCAGCTTTATAATAGTGAAAAAAAGTTTATGAGTGAAAACGTAACAACTATACTAATATACAAAAACACAAACGATTCCTCTTTATAATAAATATTAGTTTAGAAAATGAAGTCATGTCCACTAAAAATTTTTAAACTATTCAACGGATTCTAATCTAATTTTCAGCAATAGCTAGATTGATTCAATAGGAAGGTTTATATGTAAATTTCAATTGATTTATATTTATACAAAAGGAGACATCATTGTAGAAAAAGGATAGACATGGGGAAAGACAACTACAAAGGAAGGAAAGACAGCCAGAAAGAACGCATACTCGTTGCCTGTCGAACGTTTGTCAGTCACGTCTGACATATTCATAAAGGTCGTTTTGGCTGCATAATCATTCTGGATTTCGAAGCTACTACACTTGAATATTATGAGAATAACGAGCAGTGAGCGTTGGCTGCGATATTGAAGTCAGTAAGTGTATTATTTAACTATTTAACTGTATTGGGCACATACATACAAAAATTAGAGATTCGCAAAACTTAACACAAACGATATTTGGCCTTTAGTGTGCAAAGGCAGACTTATTGCTGTAACCAATCTCTTTTAGATAATATTTATATAGATAGATAGAGGATTATTATAAAAAATAAGTGAGATGGTGCAAATTAAGATTAAGATATATATATAATATATATAATATTATGAATAATAGGCAATAGAAAAAATCCTCAAACTCGGTACATACCTGAAATACTAATATGGGTATAACAGTGAATGTGTAAGCGAGGGCCGAATTGAAACTAGTCCGCCTCTGTTGTATATTGACCTCCGGCGTCCTTAGTAAAATACCCGCAAATATTATGCTGTACAAAACCCCTGAAAATATTTATATTTTATTACATAACGACAGAAAATGAAAACTTTCACATAATACTTTCGCTGAAAAAAACTACCCTAACCGGTTAGAACCATGGGGGATTTGAAATTCCCCATGTATACGTTTTAATATAATAAAATGAGTATTAGAAGAGTTACTCTCTTTGTATTCTATATAATCCTAAAATCATTACAAAGAAATCTTTTCCCATTTTTCATTTTTTGTTATGGAAAGTTGTTTAAAAATATTGCTTCCTATAACAAAAAACTTGACAAGTTATTTCTCTCACTCAAACAAACGCGACACCGCATAAAGAAAGAGCGAGACAAATGTACGACACTGTTTTGGTTTCCGCTGATGTGTACGGCCGCGAATGTCTCCGAGCCGCCTCGTGGAAGCGCAACGGTATGCCCGAGATGTTACGACGCCTCCATTTCAGATTTCCATACAAATCAACTGGGGTCTTTTTACCACCCCCGTCCGGATCACGCCTCAAACATCATTTAATGATAAGATCAATACATTATTATATATATAGACTCATTTTATAAGCCCAAACAATTAATAATCTATTTACTTTTGTGTGATTGTTTTTTACCATAATCACTCTAAATAAAAACAAACGATTGTTTTCTAAAATAAAAAAAAGTTAAACTAATTCATATGTATGAGGGAGTTCATATGTATGAGGGAGTTCAAATGTAATGAAGCAGCTAAAAATAGAAATACTTCAAATAAGTTAGAGCAAGCATTTGCCCCTATGGTGTCAATACCCTTGTTAACTGAATACATACTGTTAAATATGTTTAAATAATAAAGTACTAAATGTGGGTCACATTGAATTAAATGAAAAGGAAATTATATTACTTAAATAGACTAATAGTAATAAAAGCATACATACACTCACCTACAAGGCTGAGACACATTAGTATCCAGAGAGGCACAAACACAACTTCCCATGACCAAGTTATGAATTTATCCAACCTTAATGCCAGAAATATGAATTGTAATATATTTACAGCACAAAACAGCTCCAACTGTAATTAAAAAAATAATCTGTTCATTTCAGTTAAACATTACTAAATCCAAAGTTTTAAAAACATTAGTTAAGAACACAGCAGCAATTTGTTAAGTAACAACCTATTTTTCCTAAAGAAGAGATGAGGGGTTCCCACTAAAGGAGAGAGAGGGACAAAGAGAGAGAGATGTAGAATATAGACCCAGCACACAGCTTCAAAGCTGACAGGCTATGTATAAATTAAAATCACTCTAAGGATATGCATATTTTCTTTAAACAAAAACACAATTATTAATTGTAACAATTATATAGTAATTTAACCACCTGATCCCTCACCGGTTTTCCTACAACATACCATCAGAATATAAGAATGAAGGAATAGAGTGTCACTTGTGTTGTGTACTATGCCTGCCTTACCTTGTTATAGTCATTTTAGCACACATGATAATTAATTTATTCTAACTACTTGCAGTTTACATATTCAATTCACAATATAGCTCATCAAGAACAGATTTCCCTATATTCCCATAGGATGGAAAACTATGTACAGGTAACACAGCTGGGAATAGCTATTTGCAATAAATAAAATATTACAATGTTGATTTTTCACCATAATCAACAAATTTTGCTTTAATTATAAAAGGAGCACCATATTTATACATTAATAATTTAAAACAAGTACAGCTGAATCTGATACATATCTAAGTATAAATGTGTATGTATACATAAACTAAAATATCATAAATAGTTTATAGACATAAACAAACCTCATAACTTCTGTCATGTTTTACACACCATATACAGATAGCGATTGAGACTATGCTTATAAAAATAAGCGGTATGAAAACCAGTATCCAAAAATGGCGGGATGTTGTTAATTGGTCACACACCAATAGCTCAAACATTAACAAAATTAAATGTATGGCAAGACTTATTAACATTGCTTTGTAGTGTATATAGGCTTCACCTTCTAACCTGAAATTAATTTATTCTGTTTAATAATCTGATTAATATTGTATGAGAGATCCATGAAGTGCAGCAAAAGTATCTTTGTATTATCACAATTTTTTTGAATATTGTTTGTTTGTATTAAATTAATATTTCAGTTTCTAAAAGGTTGTATGGAAGACAGCAGGTGATAAACCAAATTTTGTATTACAAAAAAGCATTATCTCTATAATTAACAAACCTGTGATTTTCTAGAGAAATATTTAAATAAAACATAATATTCACAGTATATATAATGAAAATTGTGAAGTGTTCTATATAATTATAATACAAAATATATAACTTTTACACAGAAAGCATATTACACAATTGAGTAATATGTCAATGACAGAAATGGTTAGTTCAATCATTTCATACATAAAGAATTAATCAATTTTTATGTAAGATTCTGTTATTGTGAAAAACTATGGTTAAAAAGAAACTACTGAGTATCTTGACTGTATTGTTTCTGCATCAACCTTCTGAACCTGTAGTAGATTCATTACCAACAGACATAGTTGGAAATTTTTAGTATAAGCCAATTTTAATAAAGAATATTTTATTTTTATATACTGTCTGATATCTTAATTATCTTTAAACAAATTACAAACCTGAAATGAGGATACTGCCACCAAACATAAGTCCCTACTATAGCACCAAGCACAACTAAGAACTTCCAAATCCATATTGGTGTAAACACAGCCCAGTACGACCACGTAATTGTTTCATCCAATTTCAAAGCCAGTAAAGCCGTAAAAATCAGCAAACAGGTATGAACTACAAATTTGCTACAAAATAGAACACAATATTGTAAGTTATATATGTTAAAACTCTTTAAGCAATTACAACATGTTAACAATAATTACCTAGGATTAAAATCCTGGAATAGTGTTTGTAAATTCATTTCCCTGCACATTCACCTTTGTATTTAATTTATTTTAAATACATTTCACCTTCTACTCAGGGTCAAAATGTTTGCTTTACTTCAGTTGTCACTATTAACCATAATATAGCCTGTGGTTGTCACTTATTAATTTATTAATCCCTTTAATGAGAAATGCTAAAGTTTTAGACTATACAGCTTATCATTTCTTAAATTCTAGTTCTGTTTCTAGTTAAGTTTCTTTTTATTAAGCAGGGGTCGATGAAATTGTATGATACGTAAATATTTCAATATATGTAATTGTACGATATTCTACATGATATTATTTATACGCTGAAAATTTCCTCTTCGCTAGTGGGCCTATATTAAATAGAACATAAATTGTTTACTAATGGAATTGCAGGTGAAATCGACGTGGCAGATAATGTGGTAGATGATTACTCGAAACGAACAGATTGATGTAAATATTATAAAAGTATCTGTATGAACATTTTGAAAAAAGTTCACATAATATTTTCTAATATTTACTTTCACTTTAAGAAGAGGCAATTTTAAGCAGTTCAGATAATTTGTTTTTAACATGGCAATGGAAATCAAACTTATATTTTATATCCATATTAAATTTATAATTGTAATTAATGGAAACTGTTTCATACTTTAGATTAAACAGTGATTTATTGCATATTTAACTTCGATAATAGAGAAAGGTATCTATTGAACTAGTATACATTAATTTTACCATAGATAATATATATATGTTATTACTACTTTACAGAATATCTTATTAGTTATTTCCAATCCGAAATGTCAAAATACTAAATTATTATACTTTTGATTTTAAATATAAGCGCGTCTAGGCACCTTAATTTATTTATTATATTAAAATTTTGTATTTTGTATTTGTTGTTAAGTGTATTGTAATGGCTTCACCGTCTCCTAAATCACCAGAACAAAGTGAAAAGAATAAACAATATGACCGGCAACTTCGGTTATGGGGTGATCATGGGCAACTTGCTTTAGAAAATGGGCATTTATGTCTGATAAATGCTACAGCACTTGGCACGGAAATATTGAAATCTATTGTCCTCCCTGGTATAGGAGCAATTACAATTGTTGATCATAATATTGTGAGCGAGGAAGATATCGGGAGTAATTTCTTTTTAGAGTGTTCTAGTAAAGGACTTAATAGAGCCAATGAAACACTTAGATTACTAACAGAATTAAATCCTGCCGTGCAGGGTCATGCTGTTCAAGAACCAGCTGAGCAAATTTTACAAGAAAATCCTGATTTCTTTAAATCGTTTAATGTTGTTGTTGCTACATCGCTTGGAGAGAAAGCAATACAAAATTTAGCTCAGCATTTATGGGATATTAATGTTCCCTTTATATTATGTAGATCTGTGGGTTTTCTGGGATCTTTTAGAATACAAATAAAAGAGCATGCAATTATTGAAACTCATCCAGAAAACGAACAATTTGGTTTGAGGTTAGATTTACCTTTTCCAGTTCTTGCAGACTATTTAGAATCTTTTGATATAGATTCTGTGGATTTAAAAGATCATGGCCATATACCCTGGATTGTGATTCTATATAAAGCAGTAGGAAAATGGCAAGCTACAAATCAAAATAGGTGGCCTATGAGCAGGAAAGAAAAAAATGAAATCAAAGAAATTATTCAAGAATTTATTAGAAAGGATGAAAATGGCATCCCAATTGAAGAAGAGAATTTCCAAGAAGCCTTAAGGTCTGTGAACACAGCTTTAGTCCCAACTTTCTTACCAGTTAAAATGCAAGAGTTAATATATAGTAGTTCTGCAACTAATTTAACTAAAGACAGTTTACCATTCTGGATAATGTGTTCAGCATTAAGAAATTTTATTGAAGCAGAAGGTAAGGGTAAACTGCCACTGAAAGGTGCTTTGCCAGATATGACAGCCTCTACAGAGCATTATGTAAAACTTCAAACTATATATCGAACACAAGCTGCTATGGAAGCAGAAATAGTATATAGGAAGGTGCAAGAAATAGTTTCGCAATTGCACTGTGAAAGTATAAGTGAAGCTGATGTAAAATTATTTTGTAGACATTCACACGATTTGCATCTTGTAAAAGGTTCAAATATAGCATTGGAGTATCAATTGGGCAGTTCTGTGGCGTCATATATAGCAAGATACTTGGAAGAACCTGATGTAATGATGGTGCACTACATACTATTAAGAGCTGCTGAAATGTTTCGTTCAGAACATTGTAGGGCACCAGGGGAATGGGAACCTGAAGGTGATATTGCAAAGCTAAAAACTTGTGTTTCTAAAATACTCGGCGACATATCTTGTTCACCATTTCCTAAAGATGATCATATCCATGAAATGTGTAGATATGGTGGGGCAGAGATTCATAGTATTTCAGCATTTTTAGGTGGTTGTGTTGCCCATGAAGCTATAAAGATAGTCACTAAACAGTACAAACCTGTTTGCAATACATTTATCTATGATGGGGCTTCGACTAATACTGCTACATTTTCATTTTAATATTCTAATCATTAATAAAAAATGAGTTAACATATAAGATATTTTTATTTCAATCTGATTCTAATTAGAAAATGAATTCAATCTTATATATAATCACACAATAAACTGACAAAAAAACTGATAATGAATAGAAGGACTTCAAATGAAGGAACAATATCATAATTCATCAAAGTTGTGTATTTTCAGTTAGGATATTTATATATCATTTACTCATCAAAATATAAAAGAAATGCAGAAAACATAATTAACAATTTGTAACACATAAATTAGATAAAATAAAACATATCACATGTTAAAAAAAGAATTGAAACAATCTATACATTTGGCTATAATCCACATGGCAGGCTTATTAGGTTTTACCACAATAACAGTGTTTTGTACAAACACCTGTGAACGGAAGTCATCAGTGACAACACAACATTGAGAATTTCCCATTAGTTACCTACATATTTCACCTTAGCCATAATTTCAACCGTAATGCATCTACTCCATTTAGGTAGTATCGAAATAAGCGTTTGTCTCTTACAAAACCCAAATTTTCATATAGTTTAAGTGCTGGTTTATTTGTGATTTCTGTTTCTAATACAACTTCATCAGCATTATCATCTATCATTGCCTGGAAAATATATATAACATTAATAAAGAATAAACCAAACTAAAAATGAATTTTTATAAAATGTATGATAAAGCTGCTTACAAATTACTTACTCTTATTGCTTTCTGAACTAATTTAGAGCCAATCCTCTTTTTCCTATATTTCTCATCAACAGCTAACATAGCAATATATCCTCGTTTTACAACATTTCTGTGCATATCTAACTTACAAACAATGGCACCAATACATTTGCCTTCATGACTTGCCAAAAAGCATAGTTTAGGCCAGTTATGAATAAAATATCTATATGTATAGATCGAATACGGCTCTGAGAGATCCTTTTGTATGAGTCTCATAATTTCTGGCATTTGTAATTCTGATTCATAAGACATAATTTCTATTTCTTCTTTATGAATATGAGACAGGGTTGAAATATCGTGTATTTCACTTTCTATGCCTCCACTATACTTGACCTTGCTTTTCTCATAAGTTTTATTGTCGCTGTCCTCTCTGCTTTTTGCGACATCACTATTCTGTACATTATTTACAATCATTTCGACTTCACGTGGTGCTGCGTCTTGCAAAATAGCTTCTTTAAGTGTATCATTGACACTATCTTTAGAATGATCACTTGTACCATTGGTAAGGTTACTATTAAGTTTGTTAATATGAAGAGAATTCACTAACGCTTCACTCAGATTGTCTTCACTTAATTTGCTTATATCGTTAGTTGTTTCCCGAGGATCTTTGGCCTTTTTAGTTTTGTTTTTCGTACTAGCACTTTTCTGATTGCACTTAAGATTTTGCAAATTTTCTTCAACGAGACGATTCATATTACTGTTTTTCTATCTATCTTATGTACACATTCATATGTTTATAAGCTCGTAGAAAATTTACAAAAGCATTGCATGATTATACAAACATATTCTTGTCAAAATCGTATGAGAGTATCACCGACATCTTGGTACAAAAGTATTGCTCCGATACAAAACGTAGTGTAATATAACAGTACTGATCTATGATCTTAGCTTTTAATTACTTTTTATAGAAAATTTAGTAATTTAAAACGAGACATACGAAAATATTTCAATGAAATATATTAAATTACGCTAGGTCCAAGTTTAATCCCTCCACAATCACATTGCAAAAATGGTCTAAAGTGTTGCCATATGACTAAATAATTTTGAAAGAGAGTTATAAAGGTAAATACGATTTCATTTACTGATTACATTTGAAAGGTAAAAAATTGAAACTTATTCTTGTTACCTAAAATTTGATAATTGCGGTGTTTCTACTTATCTTAATTGATATGACACAGCATATACTGAACATAAAACGGAGTTTAGAACGTTCGTACAATAATAACAGAGTATATAAATTGTGAATGGTAGAAATAAATATCAGTAATAGAGGGTAGATGTCTCCGTACTATTTTGTAAGGGCGAAGATTTGCAAATGTTATCAGCGTGAACATCCAATAACAAGTCTAAAATTTACCAAAATAGCATCTGTGTAGCATCAGTATAGGGTAGTATGTTTGCTGTTGTTGATAGGTTCAAGTGCGCTGAGTTGAAAAAAAAAACACTTTTGTTGACCGCAATTCATACAAATATTAAAATAAAAAAATCATCGAACCAATTTTTTTGACATTTTATTATAGCAAATCATATTTTTCCTATTATAAAAAATATATATAAATAATCTAACCACTTTAATTTTCTCTCTTGCTACAATAGCGCCCTCAATTTGCTTTTTTTATTTTACAATTGTGATAATATAAAGTGAAGACGAATTAAACTGACTACATAACTAAAATTAGATAGATAACTAAAAATTACAGAATTCGATTTTAGCTTATATGAAGCTATTTGCCAATATGCCAAACTAAATGTTGTCAAAATCGTTTTAATGGACTCGGATCGTAGCCAGAAAAAAAGATAGACAAAAAAAACGCTATAAGTAGTTTTCAAAATATTGTATAATACCTAGTTTTATAATTTGGTATTATAGTTAGAATTTGAACTATTTACGGAAATCATCAACAGTTAAAACACGTAATTTAATGGAAGGTAATTTCAACATAAGAATTTTATAAAATAACACCATTTATTTAGTTTTGTGTTTTATTCTGTTTTTATTTTTAAATTACACCATTGCTCTCACTTTGCCATACAATTGTATAGCACTGGTTGTTAACCAGTGGCCAATGGGTCACATGCGCACCATAAGCCTCTACGGTACTACCTGAGCAACTACTGTTCCACTCTAATCTCAACGCAGGCATACAAATTAAAGAAGCGTGAACCAAATCTGGCTCACTCAAATATTCTGATAATAATAGTGGACATTCTATAAGAAATGGTTGCCGATTCTTGCTGCACAGAGTAATGAGAGGCAGCAAAGCTTTGATAACTTCTAATAGATGGCACTTTTTTAGTTCTTTAAAGATAAAACCGATACATTTACTAGGATAAATTTAGTATTAAAATATACGTTTATAACAAAAAAAAATTATATTATTACTATGTCTATTATATTAGGAATTGCATCACAGCTTCACCTTATACTGCCAATACGTAGAGGAAAACCACGAAATGCAAGAAAATATGTCTTATGGGGGTTCTTGCAGCTCGTACTTAATAAATGTTAAAGTTTTGAAGACACTCAAAACCATATTTATATCATGCGTATTTCGTTGAATATTACGCGTTGCTGACGTCACGGAAAAGCAATATGGTTGCTGAAAGTGCGCGTGTCGCGTCGAGTGTATTGGTACTAGGCTATTCTACACGAATACTCGACTCGAGACTTCTTCACTCGATTCTAGAGACGAGAAGTCGACTAGTGGCTCGAGTTCAGTATCCGGTTGACAGCCGGTGAGGCGGCGGCGTCATGTTTCCTTAGCGTGCGATACGCGCGCCGCCTCTGCGCGATTTTCTATCATTTGTAAATATATTTTGTACACAAATAACTTATGTGCAGTATAAAGTTAACAATACGAGCGAAAGTGACGGATTATGAACGTTGAAGACTATTATTACATTATATTTAAACACATCGAACTCATGTAAAATATTTGTTAAAATTTTAATACAGCACTGATGAATAATTAACAATAACGTCGGTTTTAATAGGCAAATATAGTAGTGTTAATTACTTTTTACTATTATGCTAATGATTAATATTATTTTGGTGGAAATGACAAGTACAGTAAAAAAATTGCGACTGACTAGCATTGAATGAGTTATTTAGTATTACAATAATTAGAATTTTAAACTAGTGAGGTGAAAATAATCGTTAAAATTGATGATTTCTAAATCAACAATGGCGGAACGCGAACGTCCTGCGAAAACTCCCATCAGGGTGGGATTTTATGACATTGAAAGGACCATAGGCAAAGGAAATTTTGCCGTCGTAAAGTTAGCACGACATCGAATAACGAAGACTGAGGTAAGATTCTTTAAAAAAATGTATATATTGAAGCTTCAAGAACTAAATGATAACGACAAGGAAATTGTTTTTAATATTATTTATTTATTCATTATTATATGTTATTCATATTGAATATATCAGAGAAAGTGAAATAGTGCAATGATGATAAGTAAACAACAATTAATTGTGTAATCTAATTATACTTACCTACTGGTATAATCTGAGTTAAAAAATAGAGAAGTACTGAGAAACTCGATTATTTTGTAGGGTAATTAAATGTCCTTATATGCCGGTCAAAAAATCAATATAATATGTAGAAAAAAGGTATTAACTCGGCAACGTCATTAGGAGGCCAGTGGTTGTATGACCTCAAATAAAAGCAATAATAAACAATCAATCATTATGATAAGAACGCCAAACACTACCTATAACTTGTTACGAAGATATGTATATATTTCGTATTGGTTAAATCACATATAAAATACAGTCGCTGTGGTCGTCAAACACTACAAAAGTTTTACAACAAAACTTGTACACTATATTTTAAAGATATTTAAATTAAAAATAGATTTACCTATATAAATATTTAAAAGATTTTAAACTTGTCGCTTAAGTAACTAGCAAACCCAGTTATGATTTTCTATGGCGCAGTGTGATATTACTTATTTGCAATGCTATACCTTATAATGTTGCCTGTTGATCAGTGAAAGCTTTGTCAAAATCGATACAATTAATCGTCTCGGAGGTCAACGTAAAAAGTGGGAATTTAGGACTAAAAGTGGCCTACGGCACTAGCTAGACAATAAAGCTTTATAATGTTGAGAGTCTTAAAATTTACCAAACTTTTCTCACTACTAACGTACACAATAAATATAGAGACATTTATCCATTTCCAAAGAATTATAAATATTTGTATAGCCTAAAGATGTTACGTTTTCCGTTAAAAGTAAAATTTATGGCTTTTAATTTGGATGCTCTAAAAGAACAGTATTTATTAACAGTTTATATACAATTTCAGTTTATTATCGTCCTAATTATAGCAAGCTTAAAGGAACAAGATTCTATGACACTATTTATTTCCTGTATGATTTTAAAGTTCCATAGACCCAATATTTTTAGTATAACAATAAGTAATAAATACGTGATGATTATTAATTTACAAATAACTTGGTGCCAAACTGTTTAACATATGATATTAAAGAACTTATTGAGACGTAAGGTCTAAATAAGCTTGTGAGTAGACATCGCTAACATTACAATATTTTTGAAATAATCTTTTTTTGAGTAACATTGAATAATTATGAATTTTGAACGTCGTAATTTAAATTCTAGATAGAAGTCTAATTACCCACGTTATTTTAATTTTTAGGTATTTCTTAATTTTCAACATACGACTACGCGATTGCTTTACCTTTGGGCGCGCAAAAAATGAAGCAATGAAAAATGCAACTTCTTCCGAAATAATTACCTATTTCGTGGGTGTTATGTCTGAAGCGTCTAATTATTTTTACATTCTCTATTTACCCAATTATAGCTGAGGAATTACCGGCGTTGCGTAACCTAGTGTAATTGCACACAGGAACTAAATTAAAAACACTTTCAACGAATTGTTTCTAAACAGAACCTTGTTTATATAAGTTATCGATTTGGAATAGTTTATTATTTCCTGTAAGAATAATTATTTATATTTCTTTGTAGCTAACATCATCTACATTTAGTTTTGGACCTGAAAACATGTTTGTACAAACGAAGCATTCAGATTTTTTCTTCATTTTTACTTAACAATTTTAAAGAACAAAAAAGTTTTTATCATTACATTTCTTTTAAACGGTGAATTCTCTTAGCAAAACCTGGTGTTCAAAGATATAATTTGTTATATCTTTATAAAGTTACAGATGTATATTAACATTTTATTTACGTATGTAGATTACAACGTCTACATCGATTTTTATAATTTATCACACATGCAATGATAAGTTTGATTAAAGAACGTGACACTTTACGTCTTTCGTAATGAATTTTTATTCTGAACATTTTTTGTTATTATAATAACTATTATATTGTCCATTTATATTGATTTTTTGTTTGTCTATTCCAGATGTTCTTAAAACCAAATTGATTAAAAAACGGAAGCCTTTTTGATATTTATAGAAATTGTCTGAGAAACTATTGTGCTAGATCTTAGATTAATTCTTAATAAATATGTTTAGAATGTAGTACATTAATCTTTTTCGTTATTTAGCATAGATTGATTGATCGCTCTTAAATCTAGTTTCCGGAGATTGTATAATGGCTTAAATCATAATCAGAGATGGACAGTATGATCCATATTTCTGTTTTAGTAGACAAAACCTTAGCCTTAAGCTGGATTGTCCTTAAGCTATAAATATGAGTTAATTGAAAATAGGACACCCCATTGTTTTTGACTGACATGGAAATAGATCTTAATCGTCGTTCAGAAGACGAAGTCACGATTCTTGTTTAAAAGAATCGTGCCACGCTTCAAGCAAATGAATAAAATGGCTTTATATTGTAAATATTAACGATTACCACGTCCATATTAGAACATAGAAGAGATGCAAGGGCAGATTACAAAATAAATTCATATAGTCCTTGAGGTGGATAATCTATTATTGGAACATTAAATATAATTAAGCAAATGTGGAAAAAATATACATGCCTTGACCTTCAACTCGCTGATGAAAACGGTCATTTTAATATATGGAATGATTGGTCTTGCCTATAACGTATGAAATCAGAAATATCAAGTCATAAATTTTTATTTTTACCGCCAACATATGTATGAAGTGATTTATCTTTTTTTAAATTTGTCCTTCACTCGTGTCTTAAAAGACCTGTGCAAATCCGATGTACAGAACAAAAAAAACTTGAGGTTTTTCATGTTATTTTTATTCTATTATATATACTCAAGCTGTTATCGCTTAGTAGCTAGATACGGGAATTCGTAGTAAAGGCATAATTAAGTTGTCATTGTAAAAAGTTATGTATTTAAGTAATCATTCCATGAAATTTATCGGATAAAAAACGGAAACCTGCATATATTAGGAGTAATACCAGAATATGTGTTTCTGCCATTCCACAGTGAAAAAATGCTCCACATCAAGAGCTTTTCGTAAATTTCAGTACAACCTTTAAATTTTATATAAATGTAAGAGTACGGCGTAGAAGTATTTATGAAAATATTATATATTTGCAATTTTCTACTATATATATATATATATATATATATATATATATATATATATAGATCTCATTATGTAAATATTTGCGCGTTATTGTTTTTGTAATCCAATTCCATGTCAAAAAAAAATATTAATACAATCTGATAGGATTCTACTAATAGTGGATATAACTATGAGAATGTATTCAAATTGCATACGGGTTGTTGCTCGAAGTCATGTATTTTAAATTAAATTCAACACAATTGAGAAGATAAATTTCCTGTCGCCGGCTTCTATGCAATATGAATTGCTTGAATTGTACAGTTTGAATTGCTAACTTCAAATAATTCCATTACGTTGAGATTATTACAAATGATATGCATTTCTATGAAACAATTCACACACATTTCAGACTCAGAAGTAGTCATTAAAATAATTTATCATTAACATAAAAACTGATTATTACTATCGCGTAACAAACTTATGACTAAGTACCCCGGATGAGTTTCAAACTAGAAGATTATTATTAATAAGTAGTCAAACTCAATGCGATATTAACAATACACTTGTGAATTTCCGGTCCCATAGGAATTCCGGAATAAAAAATAATAGTTAAGCCTTTACTTAATAAAGTAATTGTCTGTCTGTTTCTTGTATTTTGACGGTTAAATCTCTGAACCAATTTCAATGACTTTTGGTATATACATAGACGAGATCTATGGTCTTATAGGCCTAAGTGTTTATAAAAGCAGTTACCTTTCTTCTTAAATATATTCAACCATTTAGGTATGTTTTGATGAGAAATAAAGATAGTTTCTGCGTTTATACTCAATCATCATAACAGAGTAAAATGATATGGCTTTACGAAGACGAAGTCGCGGAAACTAATTATTGGACAATAAATCTTTTTAATTATCATAAAATGTCACAAACAATAACAGGGGATTTACTTAATATTGTACATAACAACTTTTTGAAGTGTATATACAGTTTAAGTCCACATTGTAGGTTTTCCGCCTTCGTCGACATTTCAGTATAATTTTTGGAAGTATTAAAAAGTCATTGTCGACGAAATTTGGCGGACCAAGCTGTTTACATTCATACGTCTCGCATTTATACGACTGATTTGTTTCTAATAAGTGTAGGTATATTAATGAATTCGTCACGTGCACATTCCTTACAATGAGGACGCACGCGATATCTCAAATGAGAGTTGTACGGATCGGAAAATACAGCGATCGGTGTGTTAAAAATACTTTATCTGTATGTGACATTGAGCACAAACCGATAACCTTTTGTTGGTTTTTTACTGTACAGACATTAACCGGAGACACGTAACGAAATTCAAATATTATGAGCCTAAACCTAAAACTATACAAGTCTGTGATTATCCGTATCGGTGTAAATTCCTTTGTTTATTTTTATTTACTGTGGAGACATTAATACATTACTATACTACGTAACGAAACATATTGTGGGACTAATTCTTAAATCCTATTAAAATAATTATGTAATAAATTCTCTAGATGATTTTGAAAATACTTTCAATAAGCTTGTAAGTAATTTTAGCAAAATTTTAAACATTTCCTAATTGTTTCAAAGAAATAGTAATGGTAGGCAAATACAGTTACATATTTGTGTTAATAAATAATAAAATGATGCTTCTAAATACTTTCAAGGGCCTTTATAAAACAAATGGAGTTTTCTTTGTCCATTTCTTTGTCTTGTGTTCTATTAAGTTTAATTATTTCATAATGAAGTGCTTTGGTAACTAGCATAGCAATCTTTCAATAATATTTCGTGCTTTTCGAAAAACTGAATAAGCACAATTAAAAATTGGGTTGTCTAATCTTATTTACGTATATCTTGTGCTTGCAGCCGATATCAGACAGTAGACACTAGACATGAGTTTACATTACTGCAAGTACCTCGTCAAAGTAGGTCGTTGGCCGAATACCGTCGTCGAGCATGACTCACTGTGTTTGAAACGGTCGAACGTCTACTTTCATTTAGAATTTTGATTTATTTTCAATTAGACAAAACAAAAGAGTTACTACGTTAATATAATATTTATCAAATAGTCGTAAGTCACACGAGGACAAAGCGTTGAATGAATGCATCGAAATACTTTAACAGTCCTCGGCCTTCACTGAGTTGTCTGGTGTTTGACGCATCTGCTATTACGTTACACTATATTGTTTTAAGACCGTTTTCTCTATAGTTAAATAATGTACATGTAAACTTTTACAGTATTCATATTTTCAGATTTGCAGTAAGGCTATAATGTAGATTGAAATCATTGAAATGAGATGAAAGATCTGTTCCATACACGTGTATGTATGATTCGCACTTAAAAGCGTGACGATATTAGAAAATACTGTAACAAATACAAATGAAAAAGCAAGAAAAAAAACCAGAAATGTAACTCGGCAAGGTTTTGATTTTTATTAATGTATGAAAAGACTATAAATTGAATATATGATATATGAAGTAATTCTAACATTATCGCCTGAATTTTGTAGTATTACTAAAAACAACTATTCTTGTCAATAATTTTTATACCATAACAGCTTAATGAGAGCATCTGCGAAATATTTCTAGGAACATAACCATCAATCAGCAATTCAGTATAGTCAGAGTCGGCTGAGGTCGAATCGTTGCCGCGTCCCGAAATACCACGGCATCGACCTTGCCTTCGGATGCACGCCTGTTGTTTTTATTATTTAACATTTTTCTGCGTGAACCATTAACGCCAAGGTGATGGCCACAGCCTCTTTCGGGTACAGACAAAACCTGAACAAAGGTGTTATGTCTTTAACAAAGGTGTTTTGAACTGTAACGCAAAAGGCATAAGTCGCTATTAACCGTGCTGACACCAAAGTAAAGTGAAATTCAATCATTATCTTTATTTTGTTAAAAATAAATTCAAAAATAATTTATTACGATTAATAATATTTGTATTTTTGAAAAGTTGAATGGTGCTGCCTCCTTTTGAAAGCTCACGTAAGCTCTTTCAACGTAATAAATTTAAAAAGTTCTTAGTAGATGATGCAGTAATTGACTAGTACAGAAGATAAAATGTTTTTTCTTTTAGACTATTTTGTGAAATTGTATGTCAATTATATGTTTACCGTCGCAATTTATATTGAATAACATGTTATATATCATTTATTTATACAGCAAAAGGAGCAAACCACACAATTTTTATACAAGAAATAAAAACAAACTTGTAATGCCATATTTTAGAGTGAAGAAGATTCAGAAATGACATGTAAGGTTCAGCAAATGCATTTTTATTAAGATACCCGAATCACTTCTGGTTATGCCTTTACATAGTTTTAAGAAATATGTTTAAAACGTCTTATTACAAAAAACATATTATAATGTTAAAGATTATTTAAGCGACAAAGATGTTTGTAGTTGATTCCAGTTGCACTTGAAAGCTACACACATTGTAACCTACAAAAACTATATTAAAAGGAGTAACTGTTGAGTTTCTTGCCGGTTTTTCGGACCATCGGTTCGATGGTCGATCGGATCGATGGTACATTTGTTACCAACGGATAGACTACTGACGATTCAAGGGTGCTATTTGAGCCTAGCCTAAAGAATATTTTAATTTTATATAAATTAGAACAACCGCAGAATTTTGTTTACGTTTTCCTGGGAGATTATATGATTATGTGGTATTAGTGTAAACCAAATTAAACATAATTAAAAGCATTTGATTTGCTAAAACATTTACTGGTAGGCGGTGTACCCAAAGCGGCGAAAGTTAAGTTACTTCTTTAATAATAATTCAATTGACCCTTTACCATTTATCAGAATTTATTCCACTTGCGCTATATATATGGTTTTTAAAATTATTTTGTTCTTAATAATCTCTCCTCTATCTTTGTTGGTAAGTCGACCATGACATTTGACAAAGCACTAGCATTTCTTTCAATACGTACATTGTTTTAAAAGAGAAATTTGTATTAATCTTCTCGTTGTAAGTGGCAAACGTATTAATCTGTGCCATTTTGCGACTGAAACACTTTTTGCTATTTGGTTAACACAGACAAATGTTCACACGCATATCCACCCGCCGTGATCGATGTTGCTTTATCACGATCTGATAAAACGCTGTGCATATTGCGATGTGATTTGTTACACCGATGTATATCTCACGCTATCTGCTAGTTGAACTCACCAATTTGTACTAAGAACGTTAAGAAAGTGAACATGAAGATGATGCGTGACGGGAAAGTATAATTCAGGCGAATATTTCGCCAGGAAATCGTTCCGTATGGCATGCGCGCGGTTTACACTGGGGCGCTTGAAAAATGCTCGCTTGACGCAAATGCGTTATCTATTTTGGAGTTCTGCGTCAGAAGCTCGCTCTTATCTGTACTCTGCAGTCTGGCGGTCACAGTGATATCTTAATCTCACATTTGACTGAAACTTTCACCTATATTTTTATCATAAGTTTATAAATTTACGCGAAATAATACTATAGTGTTATTATGGCAATTCTCACTATAGCTTACACGCTCCCTGTATCTTATTCCTATTTGAAATCATTAATAAAAAATAAAAGTGCGTGCGTACAAAGCACACATGTTAAAAGTGAAACTTCTTTGGCAAACTAATTTTTAAGTCTTGTTTATATTCAAACAAATCTAAAACTTTAGATGGAAGGGAAAAGGATATCTTCCTTTTAGTTATGAATTTTCGAAAATTAATACAAATAATTTATTGAAATCTCACATGACGAATTGTAAACAAAAGTGTTTTTGTCAGTATTGAAAATTATTAATTAAATTTTATTTTAAATTTAGAAAAGAGAATTCATGAAATACATTTATATTATATTTTATGAAAAATAGTATATTAAATAACTAGTGGCAAATTAAAATGCCACATGTTATTTGTGAATATCAAAACTACGTAACCTTTAAACGAATTAGCATTTAAAACGCTGCACATCTTCGACACTAATCACGCGTTTCATCCGTAAAAAATTTACCCGCATGCGCCTAAAGAAGTTTCACTTCAAAAATCATTTGTGTATTGAAATTTAAACACATTTTTCAATCTTGTTGTGCATTCCACTTGATGTTTATAGCTTTGTATGTATAAGATATAAATTCTTTGATACAAATACATGAATTACGTTTTGTTACGTAATAATAAAGAAGCAACAGCATGCAAAGGCGGTCTTATAGTAAAAGCAAAATCTTTGGATTGTAGTATACTGTTTATGAAGGCAGGTCGAGAAAAAAAAATAAAACGAAAAGTACATAAAATAAAAATGGTTAATAAGTATCAATGGGTTCATAATATACAAATGTATATAAACTATATATTTTGTTCGCCAAGAGCTTAGCAGGTTCAGGATTCATGTGTTGGTTGAGTTGTGGGGGATGAGCTTTGCAATTGTTACGATATATTTTTTACGAGCTCTATATCTATACTATAATTCATTTTATAACGTATTAAAAAAATCTTATTAAATATTTACTCAATAAAATTGCTGGATTACTTTTTGCTAAATTCGGATACTTTTTCTTTCATTTGAGAAACAAAGGCTAACAACAACCCATTCAAAACTTTTACATTGTGCCTCCCGGCTACCGACAAAACTGAAGCCTTGATGTGTTTTTGCATTATCCGATTTTCATTTAGCTAACTTTAGAAAGTTACCTTAAAAATAAAATAAACTTTTTAAATCCTTAGTTCTTATGGGTATTTCTTTATGAAATATATAATGGTTACAATGTCTAAGTGACCCAACACTTAGTTAACAAACAATACAATTACTAGATAATTATTTAAACAGAATACGATGAGTATTCTAAATAAATTAGTATAAAATGCCTATGTCTATAGTATTTTTTTAGTTTAATACATGTTTTGTGGCTTTATAGTGGTAAATCTCATGTTAATTATATATAAACCACAAAATTTCTAATTAATTTGTAATGCTTATTTAATTTATTTTGCTCACGCTTCACAGTATGTCATCAGCAAGCAAACACATTAGCTTTTAAGTCAATATTTTTGAATACATCTGTGTGTCTACTTAAAAGAATGTTGCATACAAATTCAATCCAGGGGGGTGGCTATTCTTGAAAAAGGTTTTCCGTGCCTATAACAAGGAGAGGGGAGATGCTAGAATGGAGGGCACTACGCTTTTCCCAACGTGGTCTCGTTCCACGTAGCCGAGTAAAGCACTTTAGGTATACGTACATTTGCAGTTTTCACACAAAACTTCCTACGTTAAAATGAAAGTTTCTTTAAGTTACAAGATAAACAATATGTGTAAAGCTGTCGTGGTGCACTAAAATTTAAGCATTACATCACATCTTAGTAACAATGTTTATTCAAGAAAGCTAGAAAAATACTTTTATATACTCTAGTAGTAGGTATATTAACACTCATCGTGTGGTTTTGTGAAGCTCAATTTTGATTTGCCATTTTTTCTTACGATGGCTATATTAATGTTAAAAAATGTAAGTAGCAGCCCATTACCGTCCCACTGCTGGGCACTGATGGGCACTTATAGTACATAAGTGCACTCTCTATTCCTTCACTCTCATAGTCCCATGTGACGGGAATCCGACATCCGACCGGCGAGAGTTCAGGCACAGGACCGACGGCTTAACGTGCTCTCCGAGGCACGTGGGCGGATCACACCACCAACTTCGCAATTTTTTGGTTCGATCCGGGACTCGAACCCAGGACCTCGTGACTGTAGTCGAACATGTTAACCACTAGATCAATGAGGCAGTTTTAATGTAGAGTACTATAATATCTTTTGAATTCCCCTTTTTAAAAATGTTTTTTTTTTTTTTTATGGAATGTTAATGTAAATATTGCATATTATAAGAAATATCCCCAACTTTTGAAAAATAGCAATATTTTGATAGGTACCCATTTCGCGGTATTTTAAGTATTCTCATAATTTGCAATACTATATAACTGCATAGTCAAACGTTACCTTTACAATATTACTTTATTATAATAATGTATATTGCTACACTTTTTTATGACGATTCGTTTTAATATTTCTGGTTTCAATCTAAAAAGAAACACAATTACTGAGTTCATAAACAATCGACGAGAATATTAAATAAAGATAAAAACAATGTATTTGTTTATTCTGATGCTTCGTAAACAATATTTAAATTACTAACATTTGTCAAGATATATGCAATTTTTCTTAATAACCAATAAAATATTCCCATCGAATTAAACGGAATCCAGAGTGTTTAATTAATTAACAAAAAGCAAAACAAACTGCTATTTACCACAAAAATAAATCTTTACAATACTGTAATTTCAAGAGATATCCTTAAATATATCAATTAATTTAAAATCCATGCTTTTAATGACAATTGAAACTAAGGCAACATAAATATTATTCGCAACATGAATTTTTAACCTGTAATATTAAAAAGTAAAATAATAAAATCCTCACTCGAATTTTATAATATAATTCCCCAGATTTTTGCATTCTGGATTTCTCCAGATTTCACTCAAATGCTTGAGTATATTATAACTTATAAAATACTCAAGCATTAAAACGTAAAAACGTAGCATATCTTATTTTAATATGGCTCCATTGACGTCTACAGACGTTGAACGATCATTTTCCACAAATAAATGGATATTAGACGTAAACATTATGATTATTTATTTTTATTGTATTAATGTTGATAGTCAAATAATAGAAATTGTATCCGATGACGATTAAAAATAATTTATTTATATTTTTGTTTTATTAAAATCTAACGGACCCGGCAGACTTCGTTCTGTCAAAAATATTTGGTTTGTGGCAGTTTTATGTTTCTACTTATTTTATAGTCGGCGTAAAAGATTATCTTTATAAAATAGCAATAAAGTTCATATTGATTCTATATTTTAATTAGAAAACGTTTGTATGGGAAAAAGAAAGGGGCTGTTTTTAGGGTTTTCCCGGCAATTATTTGATTTTTTCTCGTCGTAAAACCATCCTTGGACTTCAACGAACATTAAAAAGAATTAGAAAAATTTGTCCATACGTTGTTGAGTTGTGCGCTTACTATTATACACATTCATTTTTATATTAAAGATAATTGTTCATTGTTAATAAGCGATTCTTTCAGCCTACCTATATGCTTTATTATTATTTATTCCAGGTTCTTTTTCTGGTACTTCCCGCATTATGGATAAAATGGCATGTCTATATTATAATATCTTGACGCATGTATATAAAATCAATGTACCTACTCCGACCACTAATTATAAGTTAATTTTTTATACGCATTGGTACAATAAGTGACATAGGACACTGGCAAATAAAGACATTATTATAAGAAAGTATTTTACTACAAAGTGATGTCTCGTCGGTTTACTACGTCGAGTAAATTCATATTACAGTGATGAAAAATACTACGTGTAGCGTAATGCAAGCGGCGAGGGAGGGAGAAGGGTTGCCTCGTCTCTTTATCACTCTTATGCCTTCCTACTTCCTCACTTCTATTGATCGCTGTCTGGACTTGTTGATCCCAGTGAATTTGGAACTACTAAAAGCTCAGTTTCGCTTCTATTTTTTTCCTAATTAAATTAACTTATACAACTTTTGGAACTTCGCTGTCTGCTGTAAGACGACGCCAATTTTAAGCCATTAAAATCTGATTTTGATTTAAATAACGCTGTTACTCGCGACCTCATATCCGTGAAATTAAAACTCGTCCCTCAAAGGTATTGGTAAATGTATCTACTGGTATATGTCCGTTGACACTTCTGATATCAGTAAGATTAAGAAACTTTGGGCAAAAGATGGGCGTATTAATAAAGAAAAACAAATTCATAGTTCATATATATGATTTCTTATAAATGAAACACTTTAACATCACAATTATGTAATTTACTATATAAAGCTAAGTTAAACTGTCTTAGAAACGAGTTAAGTGTCACATTTTTATATTTATGTACCTAGCCTTAAGCTAGTCTGTAAGCCAGTAATCTAAAAGAATATAACTTACTTATATACGCATGTAACTTACTTATTTTTGTATTCTTTTAGATATATAAAAGAATACAAATAATTTATTCAAATCTCACATGACGAATTGTAAGTAAAAATGCCACGTGTTTTTTGTCGTAGAAAAGAGAATTTATGAAATATTTTATATTGTATGAAAAATACTATATTAAATGACGAGAGGCAAATTAAAATGTCACATGTTATTGTAAATATTAAAACTACCTAGTCTTCAAACGAATTAGCATAAAGAACGCTGCATATCCTCGTGACGCTAATCTGGCGTTTCATCCGTAAAAATTTTACCCTCATGCCCCTAAAGAAGTTTCACTTCAATGAGAGGTTTATTTCATATCGTTAACCCCGCCTGATGTTTTCATTTTTTCGTGTCTCAAGCTTACTCAGAGCTTTTTTTGTACAAATTTAATTTAGTACCATTGGCATTTCTATTTATACTTTTATTTAAATATATTTCTTTATAATTTATAATGCTACATGCTCATTAAATTTAGAAACCAATAGCCTTCGATGACGCACGGTTTAATTAAGGTCTTATACAGGTTTAGACATACACAAGTTTCTGTCATTACCGAACGGTACAATAATGACGTCAAACGAAATTTGTCTATAATAATCTTTTATGAGTCCGATAGAGATTGTGAAGGTTTAATAACGTTATTTGAATCCATATTTTCCCTGTATCAAGTGTAAAATATAGGACTGGTTTTTCACCGAATCTTCATGTATATCATGAAGATTCTGACGGTATGAAACTGTTTTCACATCAAAATGGAATCTTAGTCTTTGAATGAACTGTTAAAAAATATTTTCAAAATTTAACAGTCAAGTCCGGTAGCAATATAAAAAAAATAATTATCTAATACATTTTTATGGTAAAATGGTTATATATCTTTATGATAAAATACTAATATAAAAATTATATATCACAGTATTTGTACGTCATAAATTCCGATAAAATCGATTTAGATGACATTTTCTTTTTTTTTCATTTCTTATTTTAATATATACTTACTTTTTACTTTAATGCATTTTTACATAGTCATAGCTGCATTGGAAAATACCTGCACTAAATCGTGGGCTGTGAGCCGTCGGCCACTTGCCAGGAGAGTGGTGCTCCTGTGGACACAGCGCACCACACGGTGGCCGAATGTCCTGCTTGGGGACCTCAGCGTCGTCATCTGAAGTCGCAGATCGGCGCGGACCTCTCGCTGGCAAATATTATAGGTGCAACGCTTGTCACGAGCGGGCCTGGAATGCTGTTGCTACCTTCTGTGAAATCTATCATTTCGCTAAAGGAGGCACGGCAAAGAGATCCAATTCCTCCTCCTGTAGGGCACTTTTAAACCGGCTTCATTCGGAGAGGCCAGAGTGGAATGCCACAACGAACCTCTGGTCCTTCCATTCCTAAATGACGAGGGCTACAATAAAAAAAGTTAAGTATGAGTTCTGCTGGCAATTTATTGAAGTAAATATCAAATAGAAGCTGACGAAAATTTAAGTGTACGTGGACGAAGTTGTGAATGTCAACTAGTAATTATTGTCATATGTATAACAATGATGACGTCAAAGGAGATTTATGTCTTATAAAAGCGCTCATCTCTTAAATGAGTCGCAGGTGCGTCAATACGTCTAACGCGACTAAAAGCTTATCGTCATTATATGATAAGAATTGACGCAAATGTCTTTTAATTCAACATTGGTACTTTTTACATTTGTTCATACGACATGCGCATTTGTCGTGACTCTATTGATTTAATCCTCTATTGTAAAACCGTTACAAATAAAATTAAACAGGTAATATAAAAACTCAATTCCTGCCAACTTCTTAAACCGATTAAATAGAAAGAAACTCTTAAAACTTTGACGTGAGCTTTCATTAGAAGGCGCTGTACAATATTTCGTAAATTAAATTTCATTAACAGGTTAAGTTGTATTAACATCAAGTGTCACTACAAGTTTAAAAAAATATTTTAAAAAATATATTAGTGTCATCAATAGCTTTAAAAAATTGTGTATATCGTCCCACTGTCTTCTTCTATATTAATATCAACATGTATATATAAACATTGCTCAAGTTTTTATTACTCAATTTTTAAACAAGCATTTGCATTGGAGATAACAAAGTTTAAAGACCGGTGAGGGACGATGATAAGATGGGTATCCTGAGATTTTAAACATTTTTAAATATGTATTATATATTAACAAGTAATATTAAAAAAATGCGTCAATTTCTACTTAATATATATAGGGAGATTATGAAGTAATAGCTGGATTGTTTTTAGTTTTAAATTTACCGCTAGTGAATTTAAAAACCATTGGAAAAAAAGTGCGTTTCAAATTAGCAGGCATTTATTAAACTAGAAAAAATCTTTTACACGTTTGATGTTTTTACGTGGCATTTCATCGTATTATTAACAATTGTACAGCTGTACAATTTGTCACAAATATTGAAGACGAAATTTTTAGTCTTGTCTAAAAAATTTTCAAATTATTTGTCAATTAAATATTTCAATTAATTTGAAATGAATAAAATATTCAAACGATTCAACGAATTTTAATATAACATATTGTAATCAAACAAAATGAAATATTTACCTCTCTTACTAAGTAGTGAGTAATCAGACCACGTGGAAAGTACAATAGATTTGAAATAAAAGTGTATTTCATAATTTTATAACCAACTACCAATGAATGACCCGCGGTTTCACTCACGTAGATACCGATCTCGTGGCAGTGGAAAGTCTTTTAAGTCACTATAGATTTATTTTTTTAACATAAAAGTTTTATTTCACTTAGTTTTTAATTACTTTTCAATTTATTAGATACACACTTATATTTATAATCTAATCAATATGCAGATTTTACTTTACAGCGAATATATATCTAACACTTTTTTATTTAGTAACATTATTTTGCGTAGATTATCCGACATTAGTCAATTTACAAATACTCTACAGGTATTTAAATATTTTTTAAATCGGTCCAGTAATTTTTAGTTTGATTATTATATATTGTTAAAAATAAAAATTTAAAAACTTTATGTCTAAGAACTTCCCTACACACAACATATGACGTAGTTTTGTTTTATGGCAGCAAAATAAATTGATGCTCTGTAGTCATCTTGGGATCTGATACATTATTTTCTTTAGATAGACATTTTGTAATTCGTTATATCTTTTGAACGGAGTGTCCGATTTTAATAATTTAAAAAGTATTTTATAGGTATTGCAACGTTCTTTAAGTAAAATAATAAGTAGAATAAGGATTGGTATAGAGGTATGAATGATATGGTTTGATTATTACCGGCACGTTTATTAACTTTTAAATGTAAAAAGTAGTTATAGTGGCATAACTACAGTAGTTGTACATATGGAATCGCAGACTTTTTTGTAGCTATTAATACGTTCTGAAATACTGTAGAGGATTTTTTTGTCCTATCATCTATAGTTTCCGCAACACACGCGATGACAGTTTTTTTTGTTTCACACTTGCTATATTACTTTCTCAGAAGAATTAATAATAATAATAATAATAATAATTTATTTATTTACCAAAAATACAATATTTTGTTACAAAATTGTTTTCTTAAAATTAGTTTGGTGTATCCATTTAACATTCGTTCTGTAGCTGAACTAGGTGAAACCTGTGTTACAGCTGCCAGTGCCGACTCTCTATGATGTGTTGTTAAAAGTAGCCCTTATTATACATATGTTGTGTTTCAAGTAAAATTTACTATTGCATTAAAAAAAAAAATGATAAATATTACTATATATATGTGGTATTTTTCAGGTATAATATATTTATAGATTAAAAATGGTGGTATAACTTATGTTGTTACTTTAAGAAGACTTTCAGTTTCATCATAGCTTAGCTTTTGGAGGTAGGAAACGACTACTTTTTTGAAAATTGTTTTATTTAGTGGATAAATTTGTATTTCTTTATTTATTTTATTATATAAGTAAGGCCCGAGGAAACAATAAAATTTATTTATAAAGGTAGTGGTTAAATTTTCTGTTCTCTTAATTACAAAATGGATGTTACGTTTTTCTAAAATTGTTTTATTATAGACCAATTCACTATGTTGTTTGGATAATGTGTAAAGTATAAATAATTGTCTTATTGTAAGTAAGTTACATTGTTTGTATAGCAAATTGGTTGGATATAGAAATGGTCGAAAATTAATTAATTTTAAAATAGTCCGTTGTGATACTTCTATCTTTTTTAATGTAGTTTTTGGGACCCCGCCCCATGATGAAATGCAGTAGGTAATTAAGGGCTGACAGATCGCTTGGTATATCCGTTTTAAAATTTCATATTCAACAACATGTCTTAAATTTTTAAACATATATATCATTTTATTTAATCTCGTGCTCAAAATATTAATATGTTTTTTATAGTTTAAGTTATAGTCTAAAATTACACCCAAATATTTTACATTATCTACTCGTTCTAATACAGGGCAGCCACAAACAATGTTAACTGTTTGATTACATGAATGTGAAGTAAGGTGATGATTAAAGTTTAAATTCTTTGTTTGTCTTATTGAAAAAGCAATATATTTGGTTTTATCCACATTAAGAGAGAGAAGATTCTTACTTAACCACTTGGTGACAGTATTAAAACCAATTTGAGCTGCTTCGAATGCTTCAGACCAAGTATCTGCAATGAAAGTCAGAACTGTATCATCTGCATAAGAGATAATCTTACCTTTTACTAAAGGGAGACGTGTAAGGTGATCAATGTAAATTAGAAAGAGGGTAGGTCCCAAAACACTACCTTGCGGAACACCATGCGTAACCAACAAGTTTGAGCTTCTATGTCTATTAATTTTAACACATTGGTATCGGTCTGATAAATAGTCTTTCAAAAGATTTAGTTGATTATTTCTTATCCCAATACCTTCTAATTTATTAAGTAATATAGGTATTGAAACGGTATCAAACGCTTTAGCCAGATCCAGAAAGATTGAAATACATTTTTTCCCTTTATCTAAGTTAGTAGAGATTAGGTTAGTCAAGGAATGTACTGCATCATTTGTTGATTTCGAACGCCTAAAACCAAATTGATTTGGAGATAATAGATTATTTTTTTCTAAAAATTGGATTAGCCTTTTGTTTATCAATTTTTCTAAAATTTTTGATATAGCAGGTAAAATCGATATTGGCCTATAATTGGTGATATTTAATTTATCTCCGCTTTTATATATTGGTCGAACTTCAGAAAGTTTTAGACATTTTGGGAAAACACCATTTTTTAAACAACAATTGAAGATATATGTTAAGGGGGCTATTAAATTATATTTACATTCCTTGATCAAATTGTTTGTTATACCATCACATCCTGCCGTATTGTTTGATTTAAGTTGGATTACTATATTATTGATTTCATTTTCATCTGTATCTAGCATAACAAATGATTTAAGTTCTCTTAATGTGTCTGGAACCCCGTCAATGTTATTTGTGTTAGATATATTAGTAATTTTTTTAATTAAACTTCTGCCAACCGTAATGAAATGTCTATTTATATAATCTACTGATAGTTGTGGTGTATTGTACAAAGTTATTAATTTATTGTTATCCTCTGTATGTTTTGATACATTCATAAGTTCCTTAAGAACATTCCATAGCTTTTTATTATCATTTTTGGCATTTTTAACCCGTTCTTTTTCATAATTTCTTTTAATCTTCTTAAGTAAACTGTTACAAAAATTTCTATATCTTTTATAAATAATCTGATTTTTTTCATTTTCTGGATTACATCTGGCTTTTTTATGTAGTTTGTCTCTATGTCTAATACATCTCAGAAGGCCAGGCGTAATCCATGGCTTAATAATTTTATTTTTATTAGTTATGGTGACAACTTTTGTATTATTTTCTATAGCAGATTTTAATATGTTAATGAGATAATTTAATGAGTCATTTTAATTAATGTAACCCAATGTCGCTCAGTGAAAATGCAACTGTCTAATAAGATTTTTGAAATCGGTCCAGTAATTTTTGTGTGAAAATGTTACAGACAGACATACACATACAAAAACCCAAGTTATAATATTAATTTAGATTTACACATTTCGTGAACAAATTAATTAAGTTATTGACGCTTATTAATGATAAAACAAATGATAATTAAAGCTGTACATAATGCGATAATGTAGACAAGTGAAATTCATAAATAAAATAATGACTTTCTTTATCTGGGTAAGGTAATTGTTATTTATTTTCTTGTTGTCATAAATACGTCAAGACTGTGATAGATTATTTGGTTCGTAATAATAATTAATGTGATAAGGATTTAATTACAGGGTTTTGTTAGTTTAGTAAATTTGGTTACGTTGGTCTAGTGGCCATCTCGTTTGGTTGCAGGGTTCGAATCCCCAGTTGTATTAATTAAATTAACAGTGGATTTTATGTAAGGATATAGCATAAGCATCAGGAAGTTTTAGGGTGGAGAAAGTGATGTGTTTATATCTTTCTAATTTGGATGGATAGATAGATATATAAAGTACGGGCACTAAGGTAAATAAAACTTAACTCTTTTTTGAAGTGAAACGTCTTTAGGTGCATGAGGGTGAAATTTTTACGGATGAAACGCGTGATTAGCATCACGAAGATGTGTAGCGTTTTTAATGCTAATTCGTTGAATGGCATTTTAATTTGCCTCGTCATATAATAATTTAATAATATACCATTTTTCATAAAGTATAAAATAAAAAATTTTCATCAATTCTATTTTCTAAATATTAAATTCAAAAACAATATTTATAAAATCAATTTAATAATAATTTCTAATATTGACAAAGAACACGTGGCATTTTTATTTAAAATTCGTCATTTGAGATTTCGAAATATATTTGTACTAATTTTCAACACTTAATATTTGAATGACAATTAAATTAATTTAATTCCTAACATATCTTCCTTTTCCCCTCCGTCTAAGTGTTGGAATTGTAAAGTTTTAGATTTGTATAAATATAAAAAAGACCTAAAAATTGTACTTTATACGCACGCACTTTTCTTATAAGTAATATTTTTTCCCGACGTCAAGAATCAATATATTGTCATCAAAACAACTTGAATTTTTAAGTTACGTCACATAACTTTTAATCTTAGTTTGTGAGTTACTACCAAGTCTGTTGTTTAACTTTTCCATTTTCTTGTTGAATATACTCTGTTTTAAAGTGATTGTCTTTTACGTAGACAATATGGTATAATATCATTGCACTATAAAGCTGTTTAAAGATAGACATAACAAAGACTTAAAGAGCTTAGTGATAATCTCATGTCAATGTGTCACGTATTTGTGTGAAGGAACGTCAGTTTTTATCAGATAATGTCTCTGTGCTAATGGGCCGGGATAATATTGTGGTACTTATGTACGTTAAAATAAACATAAGTAGTAATATTATGTACCATATATTAGAGTAAAACAGGTTTGAATATCGTACATAAACCTTTGGAACAATTAAAACAAATAATATAAGAGATGGTGGAGATTAAATAATTCTGGTGTGTCTTTAACTAAACATTTGGATTGTATTATTATTAATCTAAAGCATATCTCTATAGATAGAGAACATCTTTTCTGTTCCAGAAAAAGGCTTATGTTATTAAATGTTAAATACACAAGGGTTCTATTTGAGAATATATTGAAATTAATTTATTAATTTAGGCTTAAAAGAGATATAGATTATTAACTATATATGGTACGAACACCATTTTTTTTTACAATGATGATAAGAATTAGTTAATTTCTTAATGGTTTCTCAATAACATCGTACCGGAACGCTATTTCGTGACTTGGCCGAAACCTCCCACCAATCCAGAGAAAATAGATAATATAATTTCCTATATTGTAATGAATTGAATAAGACCTCTGTTGACGAAAAATCAAAATATTTTTTATTCAAGTAGGCTAAAAAATCACTTTTGAATCGTCAGTAGTCTGTCCGTTGGTAACAAATCTACCAGCTGCTCGGAAAGTTGAGTTCGTTGAGAAGAAACCGGCAAGAAACTCAATGATTACTCTTTTAAAAATAGTTTTGTATGTTACAATATGTAATATTGCTTCTGTGAGCAACTGGAATCAGGCCCAAACATTTCTATCGCTTAAATAATCTTCAACGTTATTATATTCCTTGTGTTTGACATATTTCTTAAAATTATGTGGAGGCAAATCTAAAATTGGACGTGGTACCTTATTAAAATTGCCGATAAATGATTTCCGAACCTTAGTCACTCTAAAATATGTTACAAGTTTATTTTTTCTATTAAAATTGTGAATTTCTTATAACATATTATTCAATATATATTGCGACATTAAAAGTTTTTATGCACTATCCATAAATAACATTACATTGTATCGGATACATTTTTCATCGTGTCTATAGGAAATAATCACGTGTCGAATTATGAAAATCTTTATTTGAGTCTAAATTAATAATGCGCATGATTATCTGGCAATAACTTCGTGCTATTGAATAATACACTCTAGTTAATGGCTTTGAAGCCAAGCTGCATATAAATCACGTCAGTGTATGCGGCGAATTATGACATAATAGTGATGCACTTTGTGAAACATTGCGTAAGTTATTAGAACGGGTAAAAAATCTAACAAAAGTTTGTTGGCACATTCTCTTCTTCACCCGATTCTCGATTATGCTGACGCAAGCTATCCTAATTTAAAAGAGGACTTATTGAATAAGCTTGAGCGACATCAAAATCTTGCTATCCGGTCCATATTTGGTTTGCGCAAATATGACAACATTGACTTCCGTCAACCGCTCGACTTGCCCTCCATTCGACATCGCCGGAATTGGCATATAGTTTCTCTCCTGTAAGTAAGTAAGTAGCAGCCTATTAACGCTCCACTGCTGGGCACAGGCCTCCTCACTCCGAGAAGCGAGGGTTTTTAGAGCATAGATCCACCACGCTACTCCACTGCGGATTGGCAGGCATAGTACACAAGCTCAATTCTTTCACTCTCATAGTCCGATGTGACGGGAATCCGACACGACCGGAGAGAGATCAGGCGCAGGACCGACGGCTTAACGTGCTCTCCGAGGCACGGGGGTGGATCACACCGCCAACTTCCTAACTTCGGGCAAATATTAAGAAAATCTTAATAGAAAACTCAATATTGATTTTTTGAATCGGCCCGACCCGAGACTCGAACCCAGGACCTCATTTCTCTCCTGTACTGTGTGTTATTTCATCCTAATACGTAAAAAAAGGATAAATTTTCAATTCCTTGGAATGCATTCCTAAAATTTAAGATCTTCCGAAAACTTTACTTTGAATGTCCCGAAAACATAAAACGAAATTTTACGAATATTCCTTTGCTGTCCAAGCGACCAAGCTGTGGATTGCATTACCTCGTTCTATCCAGGAGGCTAAATCGCTACCGATATTTAAAAAAATATTAAAGGAACACTATCTTCTAGACTACGATCATAGAACTTGATGACAATATATATGTATGTACACATTTTGCAAATCTATGTTATAACATTATATATATTAATTAATTTATTGTTATACATGTATTAGAATGTAAATATTAGTGTGTAGGGTAATTTTATTGCCTACCCAAGGTTGTCTGGATGAAATCGATATGTAGCGATAAGACCGCCTATTGTACTTTTATTTCTCTTATATTCAAGTTTACTTCATTGTATATTATTATTGTAGACGTGCAATAAAGTGTATAAATAATAAATGTCATAAGGTATGCATAGGAAGCTAACTGTAGGGATTGAATAAATTAATCTTTAACTTTATTTTCGTCGTGAAATGTTTATCAATCTAAGAACAAAACTAATTCTTATCTTTAAAAAAATAAGATTATAAAAGGTAAGGTTGGTTTTTTTGATTGCTTACAGTTTAACGCTTGCATGTGATGCCACCTGATGGTAAGTGATGATATAGTCTAAGATGGAAGCGCGCTAATCTCTTAAGAGGCGATATACCTCATATGGTTTCTATACAACGTAACGGAACACAAATTTCTTTGTGTGGCGGTACGTCTTTGCTGGTGGGTGGAAAATTAGAAAATACGATTTTCTAACTTCGCCCTACCGGGGATCGAACACGGGGCCTCTGCTAGCAAAGCGAGTACTCGCACCACTGCACCAGCGAGGTCATAAGCATAGCAGCCTATTAACGTCCTCAAGTACACTGCGGGTTGACAGGCATAGTACACAAGTACACTCTCTAGTCCGTTGTGACGGGAATCCGACACGATCAGAGGGAGATCAGGCGGAGGAAGATAATAATAATGATATGTAATTAAAAAATAAACAAAAACTGTCTCCAACGGGATCAGGTGGAAGGGAAAGATGAAGAAGAAGACCGCGTGGCGTAAAATAAAGACAGAACTAAATTATCTTAGCTCTAGTCCCTACTAAAGTATCACAAGGGAATTGCGAAGCAACAAACACAATGAACTCTAATGCGCAATCATTTTAAGTTTTGTTATGCAAGATAGGAGATATAGTAATCTAATTTATATAATAAAGTATATAAAGAACACTGTTTATATATCTTCAGTCCAATGTTTCTCCTTAAACAATTTGACTGCGTGCTTTATACATATAAATGTGAGATATTGTACTTAATCACGCCTAATGGCCTTCGGTTTTAGTGCTTATAAACCCGGAAAAACAATTTCAGTATATACTAAGTATGGCTTCGGTGTTTCCTGGTACAAAAATCACTTCCACTATGTATATATAACTTATATCTATTGACCATGAAACAAATGGCTTAAATTTATAATAAATGGGCCGCCATAGGTATTAAAAACTTCCGTGCCCAAGTTTTTAAAAGATGCTTTACCACTTTAAACAGAAAAACTATAAGTAATCGACGACTTTATCGCTGTTTCTACATATTTATTCATAACTGTGTATGATTTTAATTGCATAAACATAGGTTTGTAAATAAGGTAAAATTATAATTCAACGGGAGGAAATCTGTTTACTATCAAACACTTCCAGGGATTTGACTGACCCTTGGTAGGATTAAAATAACTCATACAGTTAAATCTAAGAATCAACTTATAAACTCCGAATATATAAATAAAAACACGAGTAAATCCATCCGAATAAGGTGTGGTCTAAAAAGGTCAAGTAAATAAAAAAAAAATTAAGTAGGATTTTACGGCACTTGAATTGTCAAATTAAGTAATTTTTGTCACTTAATTCAAGTTACAAGGGTTCTTTTGCGCTTTATTGTAAGAAGAACTCACAAAAAATGTTACCTAGTAACACTGTTTTTAATCAGCACTACAATTTTCTTTCAGTTTATTTTATTTAATTAGAGCATTCCAATCAAAATTTTTACTGTGTAAGTAATCCTAAATGTTATAATATGATTTGAATTGGCTTTCTGTTTATTTATACACGCACACCTGATGATAAGTGATGATAAAATCTAAGATGTCGCGCTTACCTAATAAGACCACACAATGATTTCTACATAGCATCGTACCGGAACGCATTTCTCTTTGTTTGGCATATCTTTTTTTATTCGGGTTATAACTAGCACCAGCCGAAGCCTCTGATCAGTTGAGGCCTAGAAGAATTAGAAATAATAATTTCCTTACTTACCTCCAGGACAAATTATCAAATTTTTTTTTCATTTTTTTAAAATTTTTTTTTTATTGCAGACAGTTTAGCGCTTGACTGTGATCTCACCTGATGGTTAGTGATGATACAGTCTAAGATGGAAGCGTGCTAATCTGTTAAGAGGCGATATACCCCTTACGGTTTCTACACAGCATCGTTCTGGAACACAAACCTCTTTGTTTGGCGGTAAGTTTTTGCTGGTAGGGTGGTAACTAGCCACGGACGAAGCCTCCCACCAGTCAAAAAATGCTATCTAGTCATAATTTAAAAAAATCTGTTCAATCAAAGTAGATATAGAGGTATAACTCTATAAAAAGGTTCATTTATAACATATGTTATTTATTACTCTGTACATTTTACCGTTATTATTAATCTGTGGCGTATAACAGCGTATTATACCGATGAATAGCGAAGGATTTGTGCTACATGGTTACATACAAACGGTACCCATTACTTCCTTTGAACCATAACGGTGCTTATTTTAATTTCAATAATGATTCATAATCTTTCTTTATATGATGGGGAGTAATTTTATTTTCAAAGAATTTTTGTTATATAAAACATTTATTTCATATAAACACAAAAGTTTGTACTGGAGGTCTGTATATATCTGTATTTATACCGATAAATCGTTAATAAACATTAACTGTTATTTCGTTGTAATTAGGCTTAATTTGCTCCTTCAGACTCATTCAATTAATAACATTTTTGTAATCATATTCTGCAACATCTAATCTATAAGACGAATTACCATTCTATAACTCGGATGCGAAAATGAACGTAAATTTACATTTACTAAATAAATTCTCACCATAAGAACACCTAACTACATGTGTTATTATGTAACATAGACTCGAGTAACATCTTCTAATATGAATTATGTATAACAAAATATAAATTGTTAACGATTATGTCAGCAAATTAGCAGTGATGTTGATTAAAACAATGAGATTAAATAGTAGATAAATCATACTGCGTCATCGCATGACGTTGTTGGTTGCCAACTGTTACTTTAGATAATAACATTTATGTTACCAAGATAAAGAAAATATGACAATCAACGAAAATAAAACTACTATACTGTTATAGTTATATTATTTGTGTAAATCTATAAAAATACACACAAAACTATTAACGGATTCCTTGATTTAAAGATTTTTTTTAGAAATTCCCTATCACTGCTTGTAACATTTTGAATATATTTATCAAAATAGGTTCAACAACGAATTTTTAACCACTGCAAAATGTATATAAAAAGTAATATTTTCTTCTATTTATTTTAAACCCATAACTTTCACATAAGGTATTTTATCTACTCAATCGTAATTCATGTCTTGTAAGTAAAAAGTAAGTAGCAGTCCTTATAACGTCCCACTGCTGGGCACAGGCCTCCTCACTCCCAGGAGTGAGGGTTTTTAGAGCATAGACCCACCACGCTGCTCCACTGCGGATTGGCAGGCATAGTACACACTCTTTATTCCTTCACTCTCATAGTCCGATGTGACGGGAATCCGACACGACTGAAGAGAGATCAGGTGCAGGACGGACGGCTTAATGTGCTCTACGAGGCACGGGGGTGGATCACACCGCCAACTTCCCAACTTCGGGCAAATATTGAGAAAATCTTAATAGAAAACTTAATATTGATTTTTGAATTGGCGCGACCCGGGACTCGAACCCAGGACCTCATGTCTGTAGTCGAACATGCTAACCACTAAACCAATGTGACCAATGAGGCAGGCATTAGGTTCCTAATTATAGTCTTAGTTGTTTGATGCAAAAGGTTGTTACCCACCTATTATATACCAAAACCATCTTCATAGAACAGACTATTTGGTATAATGAATATTTAAAGTGCCTTAATTTTCGTTATATCGACATTATACTGTGTCCACTCCAAGGTGAACTATGTATAATTTTTACTTGCATTACCTCATAAAAATAATATTTTATAATACAAGGCGTTATCGAAGGTGTAGTCCTGCGAAAATATGGTAACGTAAGGTAAGTAGCAGCCCATTAACGTCCCACTGCTGGGCATAGGCCTCCTTACTCACAGCAGAGAGGATTATTAGAGCATAGACCCACACCGCTGTTCCACTGCAGATTGGATTAGATAAGTGCACTCTCTATTCCTACATTCCTATAGTCTGATGTGACGGGGATCCGACACGATCAGAGAGAGATCAAATGCAGGATACGGGGGTGGATCACACCGCCAACTTCCCAACTTCGGGCAAATATTGAGAAAATTTTAATAGGAAACTTAATATCCATTTTCGAATTAGCTCATGTCTGTGGCCGAACATACTAACCACTAGACCAATGAGGCAACGAAAATATGGCGAGATCCGTAATTTATCGGATCGAATTGTAGATCTAAATCATGCTTCAATCCAACTAAAGGCGTGTAAAAAACTTATTAAAATCGAACCAGTAGTTTAGGATTTCAGTCACATCTATGTATACACACGTCACCTACAAAATAAAGATATATCATCTTTATTAATCATGAAACTCTATAAATATTGAAACTAAATAATTAACCGATTAAATTTTGAAAATACGAATGCTCGGCCGCCTACCGCTCGGGTAACTGAAGCATATCTTAATGATATGAATATCACTGTTATGGAGTGGCCGGCGAGATCACCGGATATGAACCAAATAGAGCACGCTTGGGACTTGCTGAAAAGAAAAGTTAAGTCCAGAATTCCAGCTCCTGCTAACTTGGGTGAACTGCGAATCACCGTAGTTGAGACTGGCGAATGGCGGAGACTATCCCAGGAGACCATCGATAACATCATCCTCAGTATGCCTAGAGGGGTAGAAACTTTAATAAGAGTACGTGGAGGAAATACGCGATATTAATCAGCATTTTTCTATTTAATTTTCTAATTTAATTGATTGTTATTTTAAGATAGTTTGACGGTTTAAGTTATATTTATATCTCATATATAAAAAAACTAGCTGTACTCGCGATTTCGTCAGCATGGGATATTGTTTTGGTAGCGTTTTCATTAATTTAGGCAAATTGTTTTACAAATAAGAAACATACCCGCACTGCCCTTTGAGGATGGAATTTCCTAAAATTTAATTTTGATAGGTTCCATCTTGTAAAAAAAATAAATTCTGACCAAGTTTTAGATACCATAAATGATAGTTTGTAAATGTGAAGTTTCATTTTTTTTTTATGTGAAAATTTGACTTTTTTTAGTTAACATCCCCGCAACCGCCGTGTGGGTAGAATTTCGCGAAATCCGTTCTTAGCTGACCTCTACNTTATATATTCAATATATCATCAAATAATGTATTAAAGTAAAAATTAATTGAAAAATCTTACTATTGTTTTCACTATATTGAATAATTAATTATACCAAGTGTGCGTAAATACTTATAATTACCTTAATACGTAACGTAATTAAATGGTTTTGCTTACCCTTCATTTAACATTCGTGTTTTATGTGTGTATGTAACGACTTTATTTTTTAAATGCACGTCACCTGTCAGTGGGTCAACAACCTAATGTTATTGAACCGCCTAGTGTAGGGATGGTAAACCAAAGGCACGCGAGTACGGATTCACGCGATATAATATTGTTGGCAAATGACAGAAGTGGATATAAAACAATTAAACGAAGCTTTTTTGCTATAGCTACATTAAAGTGGACAGGTTAGAGCTCAAGTGTGATCTCAGTTAATGATAAGTGACGATACAGATGTTTCCACAAAACATTGTACCAGAATGCAACTTTAATTCGTAAAATTCGTCCCTTCTTTGAGTGACGATTAAATAAATTGGTAATTTAGTGCGCATGCTTCAAATTTTCGACGCACGTGCGCTTCTCTTAATTCAATATTTAACGTTATTACATATTATTTTAACCTTTACTACTTACATCTGATGAAAAATTGTATAAGTAACACGGGACGAAAGTTTGATATTGCAACCCGAGTTTTTATCACCCTTTTATTTTACTTTTGGCCCTAGGTGCGTAATTTACTATTTTTGCAGGTCTTTGTTGGTAACTAACCACGAGTAACGCGTCCTACCCATCTAAAATAAAAATCAATATATTCCTTATTGAAATATGTTAAAAAAGCTATCTTAATCTCTCATTGAGATTCAAAATCATTCTATTGAGAAGATACAGCCAATAACATCGGTAATACTATTTGAAACATACTTTTTATAGGTTTACATAGTGATATTGATCTTCTGACTGTAAATGTAATCTAGTCCAAACATTTTTATTGAAGTGAAACTTCTTTAGGCGAGTCAGGGTAAGATTTTTACGAATGAAGCGCGTGATTATCGCCACAAAGATGTGCAGCGTTTTTAATGCTAATTCGTTTGAAGGTTAGGTAATTTCAATAATGATAACTAAAATAAAATACTTCATAAATTTTATTTAATTAATAATTTCTAATATGGGCAAAAAACACGTGGCATTTTTATTTACAAGTCGTCATATGAGGTTTCCTTAACGTATTTATACTGGTTTTCGACGCTTTTAAAATTCTAATAACTATTAAATTAATTAAATTTCTAACATATCTTCCTTTTCCTTCTCTCTAAGTCTCGGAAATCTAAACTTTTTTTAATATAATTTGTATAAATATAAACAAGACTTAAAAATTACTTTGCCAGAGAAGTTTCACTTCTGACATGTGTACTTTGTACGCACCCACTTTTAATTTTTATTTTAAATTATCTTCAACATTATAATATGCTTTATGTATAAGTATTGTGATATATTGTTATAAGTGCGTATTTACAACCCAGCAAATGATTTTTGAACCTTTAATAACCTTAATATGGTGTTACTAGTTCATTTCTTTTTCTTATATTATAACAGTGTATATCGTTTTATTAATTAAGACGTATGCACTTTAGTTTTAATAATAGATTGTGTACAATTTTTGAAATAAATAAACGAAAGAGATAATGAAGATTCTTTATTATACTCATAAGAAAAATGCTACAGATGAAGAAAGAATCTCTTATAGCTGTAATTAAAACCCTAGTCGAATAAAATTTTAAGTCTTAGTGTCTATAAATATAAAGGCTTGCGCTGTTTAACAATCTTGTGTTTTTTATATTACAAAAATGGTATCTAATATTTTTAAAAGTAATCGTCCATTTCTAAATTTATAATAACTTTATGTTTGATAATAATACGAGTATAATAAAATACTAACATAGTTTATCATTAAAAAATATACAGTCTGCCCACCTAATATTTTTTAGTGTTGTTTAAAATTAAATCAAACTATTGAAAATCAATTCTGTTTTCTAATAATACGTGGCATTTAATATAACATGCAAAATTTCACTGCAATAATGTAATAGATTAATTAATTGTAGAAATACTTAATAACGTAAGGGAGATTTGAAAAGTCCGGATTATACAATAAGTTGTGTTATCTAGGTTTAAACGAACACAAAAATGTGGCACAAAACACTGTTGAATTATATGTAAGATAAATTTTAGCTATCTGTCATTCGTTAACTTTGCGATGAGCTAAGAATAGCGTTGCATTCAAAAACAAAAAAATTAATATTAAATTCTACGTCCTTTAACACGTACTTTCTAAAGTCATACTACATAAAAGGACATGCTGGGTTCTTCTCAATAGCAGTTGAGGGGCGCGGGCCACGAGGCACTGCCTCCTTATCCGGGCAACTTCTCCAGGCATCAATTTGATGCCTGGAAATCTATTTTGCCCGCAGTTCCTGCTGGCTACGCTAGCGGGTGCATCCAGTTCAATTTCGTAAGTTGTCTAATCCGAGTACCGCCACTGCCATTGCCTGGTCTTCGCCGCCACAGTAGAAGCTCATGAGATAGGGGCCTCTCAGTATTTGCTGCTCTTGGGTACCAGTCATCACGCTGGCAATGCTGCGGAGGTGTGGATGTGGGGAGTTGTCCGCGTGGCGGAACATGTTCCTCGCCAAGTTCCGGACGAACACCTCCACGGTGGGCGTCCTGGTGTCAAGGTGGATGACGTAATTTCTGACGTACCTCGGAGCTTCTACTATCTACATAGAAGGAAAAATTTAACATTAGTTCAAGCGTTGAATAAAAGATTATATGGAATACATTTCCCTACTCTAACAATATGAGGTAAATTTCCACTACTTAAAACCAACGATTAGCATGTATGTTAACATCTCCTGCTACACAACATTACCCAATCATAACTTCTGTTGGCTCTCCAGAGTTTATCCTACGTAATTAAAGTTTAAAATCTCACGCCATAACTAATTTATTTATATATGTAAGCTGTTCCCAATGGTTTGACCCTGGCATCAGATTCCTTGAATATATGGACAAATCCCTGGTTAGATCTCAGTAGGCATAATATTATTATTGCAACATTTCTCATTGCTGCTACATGATATAACCTAAAGGCTTCCTCGAATAATGTTCCATCCGATGAGCCAGTAGTTCCGGAGATTATCGCATTGACCCAACTAAATTAACAAACAACTCTTTAGCTTTATTACATTAGCTATATTAGCAAAGTTTTAAGTCTCACGTACCAGGAAGTTAAAAATCAATTATAATGTTTCACCGCAGACTTTGCCCGATGTGACTCAATTAAAACTTGAATGTATGTATTAAGAATATCTTGTATATTATTATCAAGTTAATGGATAAGATGACAACATTATTAAAAATAATTAACTTTTTTATGTTGTTATTAATGATCACAAAGGAAAAATACTAACTATGAAATCAAATGAGTTTTGATTGAAATTGAGTATGAGGAAACTAAATGTTCTTCTAAAATCAGCATTATCAAAGCAGAATATATGTATATTTCGAGTGCAATTAATACACCCAATCACGCTTTGTTATAAATGTAGTTATTATTTTAACGAAAATACATAAATTTTATTATTTTTAGAATACTCCAACTGAAAACTGCAGTAGTCAAATTTGTTGAATATTTTCATTTAAACGAAAGATGAACCACTGAGTTGGTTTTTTATATTATATATATATATTTAAACAACATAAAATATAGTAAAGTAAACAAACTTTATTGCCATTAGACGTGGATAGTTTTTAGTAGCTGATCCTCTAGTTTCGCCTCATTTCCGACACCGTGGAAATATGGTGAAACTGCTAAAATGTTTAAGTTATCTAAAACCATCTTCACATTATTGATTTTCTAATGAAACTGGTTTAGGGTCCATTGGTTTGATGTTTCAAAACTCTATTTATTATTCATCTATTTAATCTTGAAAATTAGGTGTATTACCTTCAAAAGGGATCTTAAGCTGCAAATCTTTAGAGGACAAGTAACATTAGTTTTTAAAAGGCCGACAATTTTCCCAGTAGACTTGAAAGTAAACGAATTTTCTCTTACTTTTCGGCAAATTAGGAACACACTATTTGGTTAGTCACACTGAATACCTTTTGTACGTGTTATTTCTAACCCTAGAGAGTAGCGTAGTCGGTCTTGATTTAGTTATTCTGACAGTAAGACATTGATGTATTACCGTCTCTTGGGTGAGGTTAGATAAAGGGCGTATGCGATGTTATTAAATCCAATATGTAGCCTAAACAAAGATTACTTTGTAACAAATAATATAAAAAATATTATTTGAATAGTTTCTATTCTTATATTCTTATTCGATTCTCTATAACGTGATTGATTGCAATGGAAAAAGAAGAGCTTTATATTTCATTATAAAATAAGGTGTCGTCGCCGTCGTCGTCGTCGTCGTCGCTTCAACCGATGGACGTCCACTGCTGGACATAGGTCTCACGTAATGACGTCCACAAGGCCCGGTCTTGTGCCGCCTGGCTCCAGCGGCTACCGGCGACCCTCTTTATGTCGTCGGTCCACCTTGTGGGGGGTCTCCCTACACTGCGCCGCCCGGTGCGGGGTCGCCACTCCAGCACCTTCGGGCCCCAACGTCCATCGGTCCGTCGGACTATGTGCCCCGCCCATTGCCACTTCAGGTTCGCGATTCGTAGGGCTATGTCGGTGACTTTGGTTCTGCTACGGATCTCCTCATTTCTGATTTGATCGCGTAGAGAAACTCCGAGCATAGCCCTCTCCATCGCACGCTGAGTGACTCTGAGCTTCCGCATGAGGCCCATAGTCAGCGACCACGTCTCAGAACCGTAGGTCATCACTGGCAACACGCACTGTTCGAAGACTTTGGTCTTCAGGCACTGAGGGATATTGGACGAAAAAGTCTTCCGGAACTTCCCGAACGCTGCCCAACCGAGTTGGATTCGGCGGTTGACCTCTTTCTCGAAATTGGACCTACCTAGCTGGACTATGTGTCCCAGGTATGTATACTCGTCAACAATTTCGAGTGTAGAGTTCTCAACGATGACTGGGTGGAGCGGAACATGGATATTGGACATAACTTTCGTCTTATCCATGTTCATTTTTAGGCCCACCTGTCGAGAAGCTCTGCTGAGGTCATCGAGCATTGCATTGATATCTTCCAGAGTCTCTGCCATAATGACCACGTCGTCGGCAAACCGTAGATGAGTGATGTACTCGCCGTTGATGTTGATGCCCAGTCCGTTCCACTCCATAAGCTTAAACAGGTCCTCCAACGCCGCAGTAAAGAGCTTCGGGGAGATAACATCTCCCTGTCGCACTCCACGCTGCAGTTGGATAGACTCTGTGCTTTGGTCCTGTATACGGACTGACATAGTGGCGTTTTCGTACAAACACTTCAACACGTGTATGTACCGGTGGTCAATTCGGCATCTCTGCAAAGATCTCAACACGGCCCATGTTTCCACCGAATCGAAGGCTTTCTCATAGTCCACGAACGCCAAGCAAAGTGGCCGATTATACTCCTCGGTCTTCTGTATAATCTGCCGCAGCGTAAAGATGTGGTCTATGGTACTAAAGCCTTTTCGGAATCCGGCTTGTTCGGGAGGCTGGAAGTCGTCAAACTTGCGAGCGAGACGATTCGTAATGACCCTCGAGAACAGTTTATAGACATGACTTAGCAGCGCAATAGGTCTATAGTTCTTCAATAAGGTGTTGTCACCTTTCTTGAAGAACAGAACTACCACGCTCCTATGCCATGCCTTGGGCACCGTGCCTTCCAGAATGACGGAATTGAACATTCGCTGAAGGACTTTAAGAATGGGTTTTCCACCCGCCTTCAGGAGTTCCGCTGTGATTCCGTCATCACCCGGTGCCTTGCCGTTCTTCATCTGTTTGAGAGCCATACTAATCTCGTACAAGCTGACGTCCGGGATATCTTCGGTATAATGCCGGGTCAGTTTGGCACGGGGATCTTTAGCCAAACTATCAATAGGCTTGCAAGTCGATGTGTACAACTGTCCATAGAAACTCTCAACCTCCCTCCGAATCTCAGGTCCAGATGCAATGAGTTCGCCGTTATGGGTCTTCAGCCGCGTCAACTGGCTCTGACCGATAGACAGATCTTTTGCGAACACTTTAGTGCCTTTGTTGCGTTCGATGGTATCTCGTATACGCTCGGCATTAAAGTGTCGCACATCACGCTTTTGCGATTTAGAGATCTGTCTATTGATCTGCCGGTATGCGGACGCGTCTGCTGCAGACTGCAAGCTCATTGCATGTCTCTGTTCCATGAGATTAAGAGTATGGTCTGAGAATCTCTTGGTTTTCTTTCTACGGGGTTTATAGAATTTCATCCCAACCGTATGGACAGTTTCCACTAGCCTATTGTTTAGCTCGTCCACGGATTCGCAATCCTCGAGGCAGGCGAAGCGGTTTTGCAGCTCTAGTTGAAAGCTCTCGGGGTTTTGGATATGCGCGCGAGTGGGTCGGAGCGTAGACTTCACCAGTCTGTACCGCTCTCGGTGTACGTTGATATTCAATGTGCCTCTTACCATACGGTGATCGCTCCCAGTTTTCACTTGATTGATCACAGAGACATCATTGAATATGTTCCGTTTCGTAGACATGATGAAGTCAATCTCGTTTCTCGTGGAACCATCGGGACTCAGCCAGGTCCATTTTCGGAGCGGCTGTTTCTTGAAAAAAGAGTTCATCATATAGAGTCCCTCCTTTTCCATGAAATCAGCGAGCATCTGTCCCCTCTGGTTCCGTTGCCCATACCCAAATTGCCCCACTCTCAACTCTGCCCCGCTTCGTTCGCCGAGTTTTGCGTTGAAATCACCCATAACAACGTTGTAGAAGGTCCTAGAGGTATGCATGGCTTTGGAAATGTCCTCATACATAACCTCTACATCATCATCTGGATGCGATGATGTGGGTGCGTAAACCTGGATGACCTTCAACGAATACCGTTTGGTAATTCTGAGTATCAGGTACGCTACCCTGTTGGACACGCTGTTAACTTCTACAACGCTGTTGACGAGAGATTTGTGGACGAGGAACCCGACACCACCTTGGGACTGGTGTTCGCCCTCCCGGTAGTAGAACAAGTTACCGGATTTGAGGATTATCGTGTCCTCCCCCTCTCTACGGACTTCCGACAATCCTATAATATCCCAGTGTAACTTGTTTACTGCTTCTTCCAGTTCGAAGATCTTTTCGTCGGTCCTCAAAGTGCGTGCGTTGTATGTTGCCAGGTCAAGTCGTCGGGGTTGGCAGCGGAATCTCTTCCGGAGATTCTTAGCACCCCCTGCCCCGCCGTTACCATAACCGCTGCCAGAGCTAGGAATAGCGGGGCTGCCGGGGACTGGGGGCCATTGCTGCCTTGTTGTATTCATCGTGGATGTGCCAGTAATCACCACGCTTGGCAGGCGGGTTGGTGATCGCAGTGCTGACCCTCTCGCACCGATAACGCTGCTGCCCGTTATCGGTCTGTGACATTTAGGTCAGCGAGGAATGGATATACCGCCATTTATCGGTATGGGAGTTGGATAGGAAAAATTTGGTAAGTGGGATAAGAGGAGTTTTGGGGAGCATTAGGGTTAGGTATAGGACATTACTGCCGCGGACGGGAGAGTGAGAGCAGTAGTAATAGCTCGAGGCACCCGGGGTTGCTTACCCGCATGCTTAGTTAGTAACCGGACAGATTATCTGACTGAGCACCCTCTGAGTAAATAAGGTGTACTAAACAGTTTTTTGTTATTTACCTCAATAATAATTTTGAAAGAACAAGCGATAGAACAAAATCATAGTCCATTCTTACGCCATCTACTACGAATTTCTTTAACTTATTATATAGTAAGCAATCTTTTAACTGAACTTCTATTACAATTATTACCTAGATACCTAAGCAAAGTATTAATGAAAAAATATATGTTAACATCTTATCTCATTCTCTATAAGTTTTCCACTAAAAAATATTTGAACTCGAAGAGTGGATAAAAAAAATTATTTAATGTAAAAGCAAAGTAAGTAATGAATGAAAATTTAAACAAGATATGTTGGCTATAAGGAGAGTGTGAACCGAATCCGTTTGTATTATGTATTTAAATATATACATAGAAAAGCTATCGAAATATTGCAGTTAGTTTTACTTTTATAATATTTTATCCATAAAAATCATTAATTGAAATAGTTTTGCGAACAAAATTATGGGAGTATTTGGCACATCAAAAACTAATGTGCGAGAGTAAAATGGTTCATGTTATTTTGTTATTAGTCTTTCACAAAGGCGGTGACCACAGTTTTATTTTCCTGAGTGTACACAGTTATAATTCGGGAAGTTTTATGGCGGTCATAATTTTTATACTCCTAACCTTATGACAAAAATCCACCACCCACCATAAAACGTGATTGAGTAAAAATTGGGTTTCTTTAATGCTTTAATTTATCTTGGATAGACTTGACTGCCACGTTGACATAGTAGTCTGCATATTGATCTACAGATCACTGGCTCTTCTGTTCGAGTCTCTCTGCTCAAAAAATTACATAGAGTTATTCTATTAAGTTAATATTTTGCCAAAGTTAACAATTTTCTCAAGTCGTCTTTATTATGTTTATTAAAAAAGATTCTTTCTTTTTTAATTGATGATCAAAAATTTAATAGAATAGACTAATACATTCTTGGCCCATTAATAGGGTTTGAATGTTATCAAATTTTAGTATGGTTTCACCAATTATGCAATCAGTGTTATCCAGACATCTGCCATTATAAATCTATACAAACGGGCAGGATTTAGTAAAGCTACAAACCGATATGTCAGGCTAATTATATTGAGTTTCCGTTGAAAAATTATATTCTCGAATTATCCAGTGTTTATTATAGTACAAGCGCTCTTTCCTATATTTATATTTTAGTCAAAAGTTGTCACATGTTGCCAATCAAAAATAGATATGAAATGGAACACTCAAAGTTATTCAATGATGGCACTGAAGCATTTCTGAAGAAGGATAATTCGAAGGTTGACCATTGACTATATATTGCCTTAACTCAATACGATAGCAGCAAGGGCTTTAGTGACGTAAAGATACGTGCGTAATGATAGTATCAACGCAATCGGGTCAATGTCAAGCGTCTGACCGACACTTCGTTCCTGAACATCTCTGTTTTCCAATATCACGTCTATTTTGAAATCGGCAATGTTTATTTAAAAACTCGCGCATTCGCAAATGGCTTATTGGAGACTGCAGATGACGCAGACTCCGTAGATACAGGAATAAGTTCAGACACAAAATTAGAAATGTTTAAAATCTTGCATCTCGAGAAAATTTTAAAACTAGTAAATACATTACGCCCACAGTTTTACTAATTGTTGTAAGCGTATTAATCATCGAATTGAAGTTGCTGATGTTAGATCATAGCTAAGCACTTGTTCGCTTACTATGAATGACTAACTTTCATTAGATAACACGGAAATAATGTCATACGCGGCAAAAACATTTGTGCGTAATTACATAGCTAATAATTAAATGGTACGACAGTAACACTTATAGGAAGTAAAAAATAAGCATCATAGGAAAGAAAATGGGAAGATGTTAAGAGATACGCTCAGGTGATTATGTTGCATTGTGTATATTCAATCTTAGATTTATTAGTGACAATCCGATACATCCGCAAAGTGGTTTCTTAGGTACGTATATCCATGATTTGTGACTTACCAACTCCAGATTCATGCAAAGAGAGCTTTAAAATTTGGAACATCCTTTACTCTAATGAAAACCCTAACAGACCAATTTATTCCGTGGGGCCTCGGGTAAGTTTATCATCAAATCGCTCTTGTTTACTGAGGGTGCCTATACGCTTAAACTTACTAAAAATATATACGAGTATATTTTATGAAATATTGCAACCGAAAGACGAGAAAACTTCTTTTTACACTACATACCTGATTCAAATTTTCCCAGATATTTCCAAGTCCTGTTGACTATTCCGTGGGCATTTAGAAGGCAAAACCAAATTGTCTTCTTGGGGTACTCAATAGATCCAAGCGGTACTTTACGCCCGAACGCAGGATGTTTTTATATAAAACCCAAATCCGTCTGCACCTAGAGTACTGCTCTCATCTATGGGCTGGAGCAATTCAATACCAACCGCTTCCATTTGACCGCATCCAGAGGTGGGCTGTACGAATTGTCGATGACTCCCAGGTGTCCAGTAAGCTGGAGTACCGTAGGGACGTTAGCTCTCTATGTGTGTTCTATCGTATCTATAACAGGGAATGTTCTGGGAAGCTCTTTGAGTTAATAACGCCGTCACGATTTCTTCAACAAACAACTCAACGTAGAAATAAATTTCATCCGCATACCTTGGATGCATGGCCCTCAGCCACAGTACGTTTTCGTTGATCATTCTTTCTGCGAACATGCATAATGTGGAACGAACTCCCATCAACGGTGTTCCCACATGGCTATTATTTACAGGAATTCAAGAGGCGAATAAACTCCTATTTATTAGGTCGGGAACGCATCGGTGGTGCCTTTGGTGCTGCAGGTGTCCATGGGCGATAATCATTTCACATCAGGTGACCCGCTAGCTCGTTTGCCTGCCAAGGACATAAAAAAAAATTCTTACCAGAAAATCCTATACCGTTATTCATTCAATGTAATCCAATTGTATTATGGTTAAATTTATTTGGTAAAATTTTGTAACTAAAATTCACTCATTGACAACAATTATACCTTTTATTATATTTTTGATTATCTGTATATTTGTTTTAATGTCGCCATGTAAGTCATGAAGGATATGGCCGACGGATAAAATTGGTATATGTTATAGAACACATGATTGTTTATATGTTTATAAATTTTTATTTTTTAAGCAAAAATGGCTGACATTAACATGCATTTACATAAGTATAAATTTTTAAATGGGAAAAAAAACCTGATTTAACGAATTGAGTGTGGTAATGTAACTGATGTTTTTAGTTTATAGATGGTAGTTACTTTTAGTACGTAGTTATTTTTCACTTAATTCGATTCAAAAGTCGACACAAAGGAAGTTACGAGACGCAATCGATGCTGGTCTGCTTATATTAATTACTGTCAATAATAGATTGTCAACTGTTATGTAATCTATTATTGTATCTCACGGACATTAATTAGAAAGATCTTTAGGAATACGTTTTTATATCTTGTGATTTAATTAATTAATTAATAACACAGAAAACCGACGCTATAATGTTTGGAACCTTGATGTGATGAGTTATTTTACCAAAAGTGTTTTGATTATTTATTGAAAATTCTTTCCTCTTTGACAAGAAGGAAATAAGATACATAAAATATTTATCTCCATAGAGTATTCGATATGTGACATTGTCTTGAAAAATAAACTGGGTAGCAATATGTTTAGAAGAATCAGTCAAGAAAATTGCTAATAAATTTTTACTTCGGGATTTTTGTTCAGCTAATAACTGCATAGTTAAATAAAAGATAATTGTTATCTCTTTAAAAATTGTGTCAAGTTAAAACTGATAAGACAAAACGAAGGACAACGATTCAAAGCATTTGTTTTTTCGTTAATATATATCGTATATAATAAAATAGAAATTGTGACACACGAAATCTATATAAAATATACACGGATGATTGAAGTTGTAAATATCGTGGCATTTATTTGATGCATATGCAAATTAGCTGACTGCAGAACTCATACTTATCCATATCCCGTTTTTAAAAAAACTTGTAATAAATAAACTAAAACCTAAGTTCTAAATCGGACTCAAGCCATTAAAATTGCTAGCCTTAGGGCACCCATCCATTTGCTTCTGATGGCGCATTTTAGTTACTTTTATTTTGACTGTATTAATGTTAAGGTTCGATATAATGTTATCATGGTTAATTGTATATTTGAGTTATATAATTATTATAATTACTATTTAAAGAGCTTGTAAGCTGATAATTAAATAAAAGCCATTAAAATGTATAAAAAATCGGAGTTGCTTGCGGTCAACTACTGTAGAAATTATATGCTATAGTAGTGACTACGCTGTTTTTATATCAATTCCAAACGAAAAAATTATAAAGGAAAATATTAAGTTTGAAGTACAACCGTCATGGATTTATGACCTCAAAAACGTCATTATGCTTAAAAATAAATAAATCATTCCTCTATTGAAAATGCCTTTCTTTTCTCTAATACCTTTTATTGTAACGACGAAAGGTCGGCCCAATCACGTCAATTGGCTCAATCCGAGCAAGTGACGCTCGACTGACGTCAGCGCCTCTTTGTCTGTATGGAAACAGCAAATCACCAAATAACTGTTGTGTTCCGTTTATTAATAAAAAGTATAAATGTCCATTTGTAAGCCTTGAACCTTTTATGATTAATATTTGCTGTTAAGTACTCCTAGGTGACATACAATTACTTCATCCAATTGTTTTGCATCAGAAGTTCCCGTTTGTGGAACACTCGAAGCAGCACTCTACAAATTCGACGAGCTACCCTCAAATAAAAGTAAAGCAAAATCTCCTTAACTTACGCCTTTAAATGTAAACGACGATTTTATTTGTTTTGATCACTATGTATAATAGTTTATATTCGTATAATAAACTACCTGTGCCCAGTAGCCCTCGTAGTTCCTCATCTCGTCATTTCCATTTGTGAGCCCTGAATCTTTTATGACTAATGTTTGGCATACATTTTTTTCAAATTGTTTTGCATCAGAAGCTCCCCTTTGTCGAATACTTGACGGATTCTCTCCAAAGTAAAAAAATCAAAATAGCATACATAAATATATTCATCGTCAAATATAGTTTTTTTCATATGTTATTTAAATCTAATAACTTACAATCTAAAGTTACGAGTTCTCCTAGTCAAATAAAAAAAAGTAAAGTAAAATCTCATTACCTTACGCCTTTAAATTAATTTTATTCGTTTTTATCAGTGTGCCCGGCGACGTCACTCTCGTAAGTTCCCCATCCCGTGGATATGTGGCTAAATACATTCTTTAAACAAAGATAATTTTAAGTAATCAAAATACTTTTATTATTCTATGTACCGTGTAGCAGTATGTAGGCTTTTTTTACGCTGGGAAATGCCTTTTTGCCCCCCGATCAGAGTATAATCTTATCGGCAGTGTGGGACTCGCTGGTAAGCCAGAATACCCACCCAAACCCAGCGATGCCCTGCGCATCCTTTACTGGAGCACCAGAGGATCGGTAGACGCAATCTACCCTGGCAGTATGTAGGCTCTATTAATCGGTTAGAAAAACAAAACCATATTATTCTAATTAATCGGGGTAACATAAGAAAAGCATAATCGAATTTATATTGTCAAGAACTTCTGTAGAACAATGTACTTTTAAAGAGCTGATTTTCGCATTTATATAATGGTAGTCCTAATGCTAATATAGCGTATTATTTAAGACAATGTAAAATTATGTATTCAAAATTATTATTCGAATTTTTTCTAAAAAGTATAACAATCTTTATAGTTTATCTGTTCATATTTCATTGTAATTGGTTATACAATTCGCATTTAAAATCATTCTCTTCAAGTCAAAACTATATTATTATTTTTATTTATAAGGAATATCAAAAGGAATTTAAAATTGATGTGCGCTAATTGTTTTCATTTTAGGAGAACACTTACATACGAGTACATACATGTATTAAAATATAGTATTGAATCACTAATCACGATAATCCTCAGTGCCTGAAGACCAAAGTCTTCGAACAGTGCGTGTTGCCAGTGATGACCTACGGTTCTGAGACGTGGTCGCTGACTATGGGCCTCATGCGGAAGCTCAGAGTCACTCAGCGTGCGATGGAGAGGGCTATGCTCGGAGTTTCTCTANTATTGTCAAGAACTTTTGTAGAACAATGTACTTTTAAAGAACTGGTTGTCGCATTTATATCATGGTAGTCCTAATGCTAATATAGCGCATTATTTAAGACAATGTAAAATAATGTATTCAAAATTATTATTCGACATTTTTCTAAAAAGTATAGCAATCTTTATAGTTTATCTCTTCATATTTCATTGTATTTGGACATACAAATGGAATTTAAAATCATTCTCTCCAAGTCAAAATTATATTATTATTTTTATTTATAAGGAATATCAAAAGGAATTTAAAATTGAAATGTGCTAATTGTTTTAATTTTAGAAGAACACTTACATACATACATGTATTAAAATATAGTATTGAATCAAGCCATTAAAAAAAATCGTTGGTTTTATCTCGTCTAGTTTGTTATGCTCAAAAACGAATACAATAATAGTTTGATTTCGATTAATTATCAGACTATGGGTATTAATATAACGTTGTATAGTAATTACAGGCGACCAATCGTATTTTTTGCTATTTCATTCTTAGTTTTTTGCTAAATTAATTAACTGATGACCTAGGGTTCCTTTAAGTAAGTAAATGACTTATGTGTTTTACAATAGACTTCAACAAATTTTACTACGACGTTCAAGTTACTTGTTGAGTAGTTATATACAATTGTGTTCATAAAATTGAAGTCATCGCAGCATTTGATAATTTTTAAGTGATATAAAAACACAATCATACAGGTATATCTTACTTGTCCTTGGTTTTTGCACCGTTATTGTTGTAACATGTCGACTTAATACTTTAAAATATATTTTTGTTCCTTATAGAACGAGGTTTCACATATATCTATTAGTAAATTTGTCCTTAAATGTGTATCTAATGATTGAATATCGGTAAGCTTTAATACAATAAAAAGTTCATGTTAGTATGTGATTACTTTAAATGTGGTTTATGTTCCCTTCATTATAAATATAAAACACTGAATCTGTAAGGGAGAATTTTGTAGTGACACCGTATAATTAATTGAAATTTTCGCCTATTAATCATGCTTTTTTTGTTACAGGTAGCAATTAAGATAATAGATAAATCACAATTAGACGCCAGTAATCTTCAAAAAGTCTACAGAGAAGTGGATATCATGAAGAGGCTGGATCATCCACATATTATTAAGCTTTATCAGGTACTTATTAGATGTTTCTATCAATTTCTCTTAGAGTAAAGAATATGTAGGTCCAAATTCGAGAAGGAGATCTACCGCCCAATCCAAATCGGTTGGGCGGCGTTGGAGAAGCAACTGAAGATCTTTTTGTACAATATCCCTTAGTGATTGAACAACAATGTCTTCGAACAGTGCTTGTTGCCAGTGATGACCTACGGTTCGGAGGCGCGCTCTGAGGCTGGATATGGATCGCGAAATACCAGAGACTCAAGGGCGATGGCTATGCTCGGATTTTCTCTAAATGCTGGAATCAGAAACGAGGAGATCCGTAGTAAAACCAAAGTCACCGACATAGTCCTACAAATCGCGAAGCTGAAGTGGCAATGGGCGGGGCACATAGTCCGAAGGACCGATGGACTTTGAGGCCCGAAGGTGCTTGAATGGCGACTCCGCACTGGACAGCGCAGTGTAGGCAGGCCTCCCAAAAGATGGACCGATGACATCAAGCGGGTCGCCCGTAGACCCAGCCCATGTGGGCATCATTATGAGAGACATTTGTCCAGCACTGGACGTATATCGTATTTGCTTAATATAGAAATACCTCGAAAAGCTGCCTCATTACTTTAGTGGTTAGCATGTTTGATTACAGATATGAGGTCCTGGATTCGCGTCCCGGGTCGGGCCAGTACAAAAGTCAATACTGAGTTTTCCATTAAGATTTTCTCAATATTTGCCCGAAGTTGGCGGTTTGTTCCACCCCAGACCGTCGGAGAGCACGTTAAGCCGTCGGTCCTGCGCCTGATCTCTCTCCAGTCGTGTCGGATTCCCATCACATCGGTCTATGAGAGTGAAAGAATAGAGAGTGGGCTTGTGTGCCATGCCTGCCAATCCGCATTGGAGCAGCATGGCGGGTCTGTGCTCTAAAAATCCTCTCTGATCTGATTGAGGCCTGTGCTCAGCAGTTGGCTGTTATTGGGCTGCTACTTATCTTTGCCTTTACCTCAATAAGTAAAACGATATAAAAATGTGATATAATAAAATAAAGCCAATCCCTACGAGATTTACTACGAACTTCTTAAACTTATTACAAAGTGAAAAACCTTTAAAGCTTTTAATACAGTTTACAATAGATGGCGTCACACATTTAATCGCAAAATTCTAATTTGTAATAAAGAAATGAATAGTATTTTATTACATATCACAACTTTGAATTATATATATATATATATATATATATATATATATATATATATATATATATAAATATATATATATATATATATATATATATATATATATATATATATATATATATAGCGTGTAGACTAATAACAATGAAAAACATATCGTTAAAATACGTATCAGCAAAGTTTGGCAGCCTCGCTGGTGCAGTTGTGTGAGTACCCGTTTTAGTAGCAAAGAAGGATCCCCGCAATTTACGAAATTCCATTTTCTAATTTGTCTAAATCAGGATTGTTGGGAGGTTCCGATCGTGACTAGTTACCACTCTACCACCAAAGACGTACTGCTAAGCAAAATCTCTTGTGTCCCGTATGATTCTGTGTAGAAACTATAAATTGCTTCCTAACCTGTCAGCATTAAATAAAAGTGTTTTACTGGACATTTTTGTAGGGAATTTATCAAACTATTAACATTTTCCTTGTATTCAAGACTCAACAAAAATGTACAGTATCAACAAGAATATATTAGCTTAACGCACCTATAGGATTTAGCTATCATAACTAGATCTAGCTTAAAGCTTAATGTATGCTAATGTAATGGAACGTAAACACGAGTTTACCGTTAGCATCTAGTATCACTTAGGCACTTACCGTGAGCTCAAATAATGTTCAAAGTAAATGTCACGTGACGTTACACATGTTACTTTAACCTCGTTGATGGACCGTTAACCTTCTTAAGCTTTATGTGTGCACTGAGTGCATCGATGTTATGTATGCATATATATATCGAGGGCATACTTACGTATAAAGAGTCAGAATAAAATTTCAATTTTGCATAATGTATTTCAAAGAAATTCATTTCTAATAGCTTTTTTACTAATGATATTATTTTAAAGCATCCTGTTTTAATTGCGATAACATTTAAAATTATGACAACTTAGGTTTATAAATGGAATTATATAATCATCGAAATTACAAAAACGTCATAATGTCTCTGTAGCATCCAATGTCCACCGTGTCAGTTGATTTTATACCAGGGGTATAAATGAGAGTAATTGTAAATAAGTTTGAAAGTGCAAATAAAATGTTTTATCTAGAACAATAGTTATATGAAATGTAGCCCGAGCAAAAATTCAGTTTAAAGTAGCAGCCTATTAATATCCCACCGATGGGCACAGGCCTCCTAACTCATGAGAGAGGGTTTTTAGAGCCACCATGACCCACCATGCTGCGGATTGTTACTCTTTATTCCTTCACTCTCATAAACCGCTGTGACGAGATACCGATAAGACCGGAGAAAGATCAGGCGTAGGACCAACGGCTTAAGGTGCTCTCCGAGGCATGGGGATGGAATACACCGCCGGCTTCCCAACTTCGGGCAAATGTTGAGAAAATCTTAATAGAAAACTAAATATCAATTTTTGAAGTGGCCCGACCCGGAAATTGAACCCTGGGACTAATGCTAACCACTAGACCAATGAGGCAGTTTTGTGGTACTTCGATAGAAAAGGGTTGACGACTCGTGTTCTATACGTAGGAGTCATCGATTTTTAGGGCCATAAGGCCTACAAAAATACTTTTATTATTGTTTTAAAAATATAGGTTGAGAATTATGTTAAGCTCTTATTATTTAGCATTAAACAATCTGTCCCTGATGGAGGAGAAATTAAGGCCAATAAGTGTAACTGTGACATCTAAGATTAAAATTAGAAGAATGATTTGGTGCCTGCAAGTATATGTTGGTGTAAGTGTCTGTGAAATAAAAACATAAAATGTTGTGTCTCCTAAATTTATTTACTTGGAAACTGGAATTAGAGAGTAACCCATCTTTTACAATTTCTTTTACATTTAAACTTAGGTCAAGAGGTATTCGGTTAAAATCTATTTAACACTCTCATATACTTCCAATTACTTTTCCTTGTGTGTCTTTTTTATGGTATTATTAAAAGTATTGTCTCAGTGGATGAACTGGGCATCCAGTAACACAGATCTCCATTTAGGACACTTGCAATTTAAGGCAATAAAATACTTATTTTTTCATTCACTTCAGTTTAAATGTATTTTAAAAAATTGTATTGATTAACACTTGACGTTAATAAAGTGTCTTGAAAATCAAAAAATATACGGTTTCATCGATTGATAGGACACATAAAAGTCAAGGGGTCAGCTAGCATGAATTGCAATATTTTTTATTATTTACGTGTATATGATTTATGACAAAAAAACATTACACTGATCTGCTTGTGACATCTCACGTATATACCGTTATCTATCAACATCACCGCATTAAAAGGATTTGTGAAGCGACAGCGATAAAATTTCATTTTAGCAATGTTATTGATTGTCGCTATAAAATTTATTGGTACCTAAAGATAATTTTCCATGAAACTAGTACACAAAATGCTCATCTGACCGTTTAAATATTGCCTTTATTTTCTTTCTAATCTATCTTTTAATGCTCATGGTATATTTTCATTCTTTAATAAGATTTATGTTATTTATTTATACTTTATTGTAAACCACACTTAAAAAAATAAATCAATAGGAGACATAGGAATATACTGACGGACAAAAGGCGGTCTTATCGCTTTAACGCGATGTTGGATTAAGAGTATGAAGGTAGGTTCTAAGAAAAAGATTCTTGTGATTCATCCACTCAAGTTCACATACATTTTTTTTACTCATAGATTTCTTTTTCCAAAATTGCACGATCTATTAGAAGCTCACGTTTCTTTCTATATAATACGTTTAAGTAGTTCGTGTTACGTGGTGTAGGATTTAATTTAATTTTATATTAATTGTTTCTTTAAAGTAGGAAAGCAAGGTAAAGAATGTTTGCAAATAGCATCCATTCAAGATCCTAATAATGTTGAGTTCATTCACGTTCATTACAAAACCGTATTACGTACAGCTATTGTTCCAATTGCAGGAATCACTAGCGTAACAGCGTGACCTATTTTCGGTTGTAACGTAGTATATTATACGTTCTATAATCCCAGTGCAATAAGTACTTTACAGTGCCACACATACGTATAAAAAAACTAGCTGACCCGTGCAACTTCGTCTGCATGACATAAGAGAGAGAGGGTTAGGAACTGAACAAAGTTGATTAATATAAAAAGGGATATACGTAGTTAATTATATTCAAAATAAAATATAAGAGTGTTACACTTCGAAAATATACTAAAATCGCGATTTAAAATTGAGGGATGGGGGTAGGAGTGAGAAAAATACGTATAAATGTTCTTTTAACAACAAAATGGATAAAATATATCAAAACGTTTCGGAAGAGTGCGAGTACTAAAACCGTGTCATGAGATTTTTTATATTAGAACATAGATGTTCACAGAATTTCTATATGCCTCTTATTAACCGACGTCAAAACAAAAGAGGAGGTTTATAAAAGGCAAGAGGTTTAGTTTGTTACCTCGTATCTTACGACTGGGTGAAGCGATCCTGATGATTCTTTTTAATATGAAAGATGGTACTTGTCGTAGAGTCCCATTTTTTTTTAGTCCAGTTCTAATGATGGCATCTATGAAAAGACCGGATAAGTCTTAAATTCGTATTAGGCAAGTGCACGACAAATGGACTAATAACTCATGTTCAGCTAACCGATTTCGATGATTATATTTTTTATTGGAAAGCATATACTTCAAGGCTTGTTGAGTGATGGTTTGGTTAGGCTTAGATTATGGCATCCTCACAAAGTAACGGAACTCTTCAATTCTTAGGAGCAATTTAACGATATTCGGCAGAATCTTTTATAGTCTATCCGGATATTTGAGGAACCTACCGTAACGTCGGTATCGTCAAGCGATTCTCATAGTTAGATATGAAGATCAATGGAAATCCTCAACGGCTTACAGTAAGGGTATGATTTATGGCATAATATATAACTGTCTGTAATCAAATGGCAATGAACTTACCCACATATAGTCAAATTTGTTAGTTTACTTAAGATTTACTGAAACTTAAAAATAAATAAAAATTTTAACAAAATAACGAACCGCCTTCGAAACTCTAAAAAAGTATACGCAATTATTTTTTAAATATTTATATATTTGTAAAAGTTTGTTTTGAAGGCGGTTCTTTTTTGTTACAATTTTTATTGTTTTATATTCGAAGAAATCAATGTATATATAACTAGCTATTTCCCGCTGTCTTACACACATATTACTGGATCCCTGGGGTTGGATTTTTTCCAATATGTTCATTGTTATTCGGATATTCATGGCGAAGAACAATCCAACAATACATACACAATCATTAAAATCGGTTCGGCCGTTGTCGAGTTGTAAATTGTGTAACATACACCACTTTCTTTTATATATACGAGTATATAACAATTTGTTAAACATATAATGTTTTACAAAATCTATGATGTCAAGCGAAACATGACTATTTCTTTCAAAATTCTAAGCTTTTAACTTAGATTATAAACTACCGTATAAAACTACTGATTATAATGTTATATTAAAGTTTTATTTCGAAATCTTAATTACAGATGGTCGTAATGACAAAAAATAACATGCCACATTGCTTATATTATGAATAATATGATTTCTAAAATTATTAAGTATTTCAACTACTGCTATTATTTATAAAGATTAATAATTATTATAATTAGACCAAAAGAATTCAAATGAACACAAAGGAACATGTAAAAGGTACAATAGGACATTTAAAAGTGGAGTTAAACACAATATAGTCTTAGATTTTAAGAGGCAAATAAACATATATGTGTATAGATATAGTTTAAGTACAATTTTATATCATCTATTGGATATAACAAAAGGTTAATGTAGCAGTAATAAAGTTATATTTATAAATATCCTCTAGAAACCGGACATTTTGTTATCAAAGCGTAGAGAAACACTACCGTGACGCAATGATTGTGCGTGGTTTATCGGATAATAACAAAAGGCGATTGCATACAAATTCTTATGACTACCTAATGCCCAGTAAACTGATATGATTCTAGCATTAAAATCAAGTTGAAAACGTAGAAATAAGAATGAGAAGTAAATCTTGTAATGTCATCCTTCACTATGGTATAGTCTGATATTATTTATACGCTTGGTATTTCCTGTCCTCTTCGCCCATTAAATAGCACATTTTATTCCTTATTGAATTTGCTACATGTTTATTAGAGATAAGCGAGTAAAAATAGGGATGGGAATTCTAAAATGTTTTTTGGCTAAGTGGCTAAGAGGCGAGACTCGTATATACTGCTTCAGAGAGGTTAAGCTTATACAGATTCTATTTAAAAATCAAATGTACTTATTACAAATGTTATTTATATATACTAGCAGTGTATGGCGATGTTTGTAGCCTTCTTCTGCGAGACCTTAGTCTTGCTAAAGGAGACTCGCGAACGAGAGAGGGAGAATGCAGTAGATGCCACTCACTACCGAAGGAGGCGGAATTCTAGGCGGCGCAAGTTTGCGCATCTGTTACCGCTTCCGTGAGTCCTCAGTAGGGCTTATCCGAGACACCAGAGAGGATTGCGCAAGGTGGTGTCTCACTTACGGATGAAGAGGGAAGAAACCCAACGGAAGTGGGTATTGCCAACTCTCCTTCCTCGCCGAATCCCACATACCCGATCTATGGGTCGGGGTTTGTGCTTAATCGCATTTCCCAAAGAAAACAAAAAGTGTATGGCAATGTCATCCGCGTAATTTCCATGGAAATCCGGACTAAAGTTTGTTATCTAAAGCACCGTAGCATATACAATATAAGTTACATATCTCTGTTTTAGATGATGGATGAGTTCATTACACCGTGGAGAATTTCATGATAAATCATGATTGAATGATTGAACATATGCTGTACTAGAAAATTTGGCTACAGTTCGCGACAAGTTGATATCATATCTACATGTATTTACTCGTATATATAAAAATGACTAGCGGACTAGCCCGGGACATGCTTCGCTATGTATAAAGTTAAATAATTTTAAAAAATAATTGGAATTATACATTTATTATAAACAAAAAATATTTTATTAATTGCTAGCTATTTTAAAACTTAATCCAAGGCATTTGGATAAACAATATTTCTAGTTTTTCCATTTTGAGCATGAATAAACAAAGGGCTGGGGGTACCGACTGACTCATTGAATTCATTTGTAACAAAAAAATGTGATATATGATGAACCGCTCGACTGATTTTGTGAAAACTTCCCATAAACCATCTACATATACAAATAGTCTGAACAAAACCTGGTTTGAATAGGTGAGCCCGTTCTTGAGTTATAAAATTACAACGAAAAATGACATTGATTATTATATATATAGATTTAAAATGTTTTTACGGCACATACTACGATGGAAATATGTTATATTTTGTCGATATTTTGACATGGATCGTCGTTACGATGTAACTGCTGTATATCTTTGTGTCGAACTGAGCATCAGGAGTTTAATCTGTCTACCTTACGTCTTGTTCTCTTATATTTTACTTGCTGTTCTCTGCGGTGTTACCCGCGTAGTTCTTGATTCCGTTATCAGTGCATGTTTACGTTGCGAAAGGAACATGTATGACGAATATAACATCAAAGGGAAATCTCTCAGTAAGTTTCGTTTTCATCCGGATTACGTAAGAATATGAGGAATCACGTTAGTAAGAGAGTACGTTGCGAGTATAATATATGCTGAATTTCAAGTCAATCTGATGAATATTTTTGGAGATCTCACAGTAAGTGGTCGTTTTCCGCTTATATATCTACGTTGTTTATGTTATACAGTAGCCTATGTCCTTTTCAGGCTCTAGACGGTTGAATAGCTTTGGCGTGAAACAGACTTATTTTGGGGTGTAAGGGAGAAACGAGTCCCAGTCCGTTTCTCCAAACGCCAACCTCACCTGCACGCGGTGCACCCTGCTTCTACCGACGAGGCTCTGGCGACCGACAAATGGCGGTATAACCATTCTCCTTGGCCTGTCTCTTATACACATCTAGGTTTCACCGGAGTTTACATCAAAATACATATTCAAATTACGTTGTTAGCTACTTAAGAAAACAACAATAATTCCGATAATAAACCTGTTATCTAAATAACTATAAGTAGTTTAGATAAGTTGAAACCTTAAGGGGTCTCACTCAAGTTTGTATCAATATATATAAATACGTTTGTATTGTCTGTTAATTGTTAAAATAGTGGCTTAAATGACTGCGTAACGTGAATATTTTGACGGTAAATCAATTTAAAAATTATTTTTATATATGGCTCAGCTGTATTGAGCAAAGCTTCTTCGAAGAAGATATCGTCAAGAAACTTAGTCGTTACTTTTTCGCACATTTACTAAAATATTCTTTTTACAAGTCAGTATTCTTTATTGCTTTAACTTATGTAAAGGTAATTTCAGAATAATATTGCGACAACAAATTAAGATGTAAGCTATCCTATCTTTCAAATTGGGTCAAACTGCACACGGTGTGCAAATTTTATTAAAATCGGTTAAGTAGTTTAGGAGTCTATCGCGGACCAACAACGTGACACGAAATACATATATATAAATATGGTATTATATCTATTAGCTGTGCCCGCGACTTCGTCCTTGTGAAATAGTGTTTTTGGGTAAAATTTAGGCCTATTATTTTACAAATATAAATACTTTTATGAGCTATCTTTCTGAGGCATTCTGTGTATTAAATATAATTTGAATCGGTTTAGGAGTTTTGTCGTGGAACAGACAGTTACTTCCGCATTTATAATATTAGTAAGGATTGATATTAAACATTCTTGAGGGTAAAGCTTTTACATACTTTGACTATCATATTTATTTATATCGAATCAACAGCTTACAAAATAATTTAACAAAAAAGAACTTCTAGCTCTAAATATGATGATACATCAATGCCTTACAATGTTATATAATACTCATATCTATACATATAAAATACCTAGCTTAGTAACATTCAGTATTGTCATTCCATATTCTTACTAGTATTCACTCATTATCATTGTAAACATCAATTAGTAGATAAGGTTCGTTACAATAAACAAGCTAGTTAAGTTAACAACCCTCTCACACCCTCCACGTCTCATCCCTACCACATCGTCCTATATAAATACTCCCTCATTTCCAATTACACACACATTCTATATCCAACACTCTTAATTCTAACATTGTTACTCTGTTTCTCATTACTTTGTTTCTCATTACTCAGTTTCTTTTTAATCGTAATTAAGTTATTGTTTAGTTTTATTTTAAATTATAAAGTTAAGTGAATAAATAGTTTTTAACAAAAAGGACAAGTTTGTTTAACTGCCACATAACATAAG
>JACTOM010000933.1:8244201-8299841 GCA_015832385.1 Elymnias hypermnestra
TGGCGACCCCGCACCGGACGGCGCAGTGTAGGCAGACCCCCCACAAGGTGGACCGATGATATAAAGAGGGTCGCCGGTAGCCGTTGGAGCCAGGCGGCGCAAGATCGGGCCTTGTGGCGGTCATTACGTGAGACCTATGTCCAGCAGTGGACGTCCATCGGTTGAAGCGACGACGACGACGAGACTTGAGTTATTTTGACATTTATAATATTACTAAGGATACGTTGCGTATTCAGCACGCTTCATTGTAACGTTTTTATTTTGCCAATGCCACTTTTCATTGTACTATCATAACTCACTAGCGGGCTCGACCATTCAAACCAAATTTTTAGGCTTACTTCGGACTATTTAGTAGATGGTTTATGTGGAGTTTGCACAAAATCGGTCGAGCGGTTCTTTATTTATCACAGTTTATGTAACAAATGAATTCAATATATGGCGGATCATTACGTTCAAACTTTTTTCATACCTACGAACATTTTATTTTACATTTTTGATCTGTATGCGTAGCGAAGCACGTATCATGGCGCTAGTTTGATATAACTATTAATTCCCTGGCAAAATGTTGGACCACTATCAACTCCTATACATCCTAACCGATTTTGATGATTTTTAAAAATTGCTGTCAGGATAGCGATTGATGATAATCATGCCAGATACAGTCTAAGTGCGCTGATCGGGTTATAGGAAATTTTACCTCTGATAGTTTCTACATAGCATCGTACTGAAACACAAATCTCTTGCCTGGCGGTACGTCTTTTTAGATTAACTAGAAAATGTAATTTCCTGTTAAGCTGGTTCTGCTATTAATTAAGCTATAAAAGCATCGAAAAGTACTTTATACGCAACGTACCCACGTTATATACATACAATAGATATTTTTGAAATCGTAGAAAACTCTGAATTAAATAGCCTGTATTATTTTGTTATCAGCTGACTGCCAATTCAATATTATCTAGAACAGTTTTTAAAAAACTGTCATCTATTTTTCCCGGAATTGCCGGATAAATTAAGTATCAAAAAAAGTTTAAAATAATCTCTTGTTAGTAACGCGAAACCCGAAATTAACATGAACAAATAAAATAACAAACAACCTCACTTTTACTTAATCTATTTATGAAACTTAATATAATCTGTGTTCGCTCGAGAAATTGGACCGCTCGAAATTATGCAAATTTAAAATTACTTCCTATATTGCGAACCTTATAAATTAAAATAAAGTAGTCCTGCTTATCTAGAGCCATTTATTTATATCTACAATTATTAGTAACATGATAACACAAAACAAGATCGTGTAGGATTTATGCAAAATCTATAAACATACATTAGCAAAAAATTTCATAAAACACAAAAATGTTTCTACGTGTCTAATGATTATTCTAAAACTTAGTATTTCGAACCTTAACATTAATACAGAAAAAATAAAATTAATTAAAATGCGCCATCAGAAGCAAATGGATGGGTGCCCATAAGGCTGGCAGCGTTACCTCTTTGGACAGCGATACTTATACGCTGTCCGAAGTACCGCCGGCCTTAGAGTCACGCGTGACCATCAACTAAGTGAGATAAAATTTCTTTAAAAAAGCTTTTAGCCTCAGGACCCCACGGTCCCAATATCTCCACGCCAAAATACGCACGAATACGTATTCTAAAGCAAGGCTCTCTTATTTGCGCCTCTTGGCGTTTTCAGCTAATGACGCTGCCGCTCCCGCTGATTTGGAGGTAGCGTCAATGTAAGATGGTGCAAGCGTATCAACACATGTAGCATCCCACACCAATGACCTTCCTATTTTCCGACGCATCAACGACATGCCATCAGGTTTCTTACCATCATCACGTGCAATTCCATTCGGCTCGAGAATAGCCGGGACGTTAATGGTGACAATAGTCCTTCTGATGATGTTGTTGATGCCAGCGTGTTTTGGGAAACGACCAGCGCTACGAAGACAAGACAGACCGCGGTGACCGAGTTGATTCACCCACTCTCCACATTTACATCTTATTTATATAACATTTTTTCGTAACTTCATATTGCTATGCTTGCTATTCATTTGTGGAAGAATTTGCCATTAACTATAAGAAAAAGGAAATCTTTGGGAATAATATTTATAATGGACTCTTATTCGCATGATTTATCTTTTGAAATTCTGTTCCCAAGACAATCTAGTTTTATTCGTATATGTTTTTGTTCTTATTATTTATTTCTTTACCTATATTATACGTACCCATCTTGTTTAAATTTTAAATTGTTAGTAAAATGCTTTTTGTTAATCCATAGAGGTTCTATTTTTTTATTGTTAGTGAAAAATACATCTTATTAATAGAGTTTTATGTTGTATGTTTATAGATCTATATACATATACTTAAGTTATAATGAAATTTAATATTTTTATGTATGTATGATATAGTGGTATAGCATTTTATGAATTATATATTAAGCTATATGTGTAAATGTGTCACTTTTAAAGTTATTTGCACATCCACTTCCTATCTTCTGTTCCTATCCTCTCACCAAAGGTTGTCTGGAAGAGATCGCTCTTAGTGATAAGACAGCCTTTGCGCACCGTATTACTTAATTATCTGGTTTTCTTTGTATTACATAAGTTGTATTGTGTTTTGTTGTATGTGTGCAATAAAGTTTTAAATAATAATAATAAAAGCTCGCGTAAAATGTTTCTTTCTCTATATGGTTTTTGTGTAAGTTATAATCTTTATAAGTTGTAATGACCATAAACCACTTATCTCAATAGGTTTCCTTTTCTTCATGAGTTATTTTACTGTTTTACCTTATTTTTACAACTTCCGCTCAAATTTCCTTCAAAACTATGTGACGTTTTCATGACCAGCAATATACCAGGAAAAAGATTCAAAGCTATTGGTTTTATATATTATTGAAAGAAAAGCCGCGGATAAACACTTATTTATTGAAAATTAATGCACGGATACACATTGCCATCATGCTCGCGTGGGTTTCTGTAGGTTATGCATACATTCCGACGATCGTATGAAAAGACTGATACAGTGATTCACTAGTTATTTATAGATGTTTTTAGTTTTACGCGGCCACGGTAGTTCACGGACACGGCCTAGAATTAACAAACACATTAACAGTATTTTTAACAGGCAGACGATTGGCCACAATTTCTCGTGATCGTAAATAATAACGCATTTCAAGTTTTATTTAAAGTAAACAAAAAATTATCCCATATCTTTATCTTGCTTGCGACGTACAGTTCATATAAGTAAACAATAAATGCAAACCGCACGAACTTTTTTGGTTGCCTAATAATAATGATTAATGATGAACATATGATTTCTGAATCATTTTCACACTGAAACAAGGTTATTTTTGAGAATTATATAGATAGCTTTTGTATTGTATCATGAATATATAAACGTAGACGCCGATCTCGTAGCAAAGTGTACTATGTCGGATTTATTTTCTTAGATTGACATTTTTTAATTCGTTATATCTTCTAAATGGAATGTCCGATTATAACAATTTAAAAAGTATTTTAAGAGGTATTGAACCGTTCTTTAGTAAGAAATTTAATAGTATAAAGATTAATAGAAAAGAATGAATAAGATGCCTTGATTACTGTCGGCACATTTATTAACTTTTAAAATGAAATCAAGTAGTTATAGTGGCATAACTACAGTAATACAAAAATATGGTATCGCGAACAATTATGTAGATATTAATATGTTCTATAATACAGTAGAATATATTTTAATCGTCAATAGTTTTCGCAGTGCACGCGATGACAGATTTATTGTTACTACTACTAATTTTTTCACACCTTGGGTTACATTAATGCATTTTTTATTAAGGATCCTTTTTTTTTTAAAAGCAATATAGCTTATGTCGCTTAGAGAAAATGCAGCTTTCTAATCGTGAAAAAAATTTTGATATAGCTCCAGTAGTTATGTTACTTTAGATATATATATATTGCAACGGTAATGTGAGAATTGATGCCTCTTTCAATTTTTCTCTATATATAGGAAGAGCGTGAACTAATAGTGGGAATTAAAAAGTGAGATGAGGTACATTAGGATTTACGACTGTTAAAGCGAAACATTTAGTGTATTTACAATTTAACATGGTGGCGAATCGGCATACCATTTTTTACCGTTGTATTTTAATAGGGAAGTAAAACGTGTAAGATGGCAATTTTTAATTTTTTGTATAACGCCTTGACCATCGTAAAGAACGTCATTACAATAGAAGTTTACGACATTATTGTACACAATTGTTTCCTGCAAATGATGAAATAGGAAACAAAACAATTTCACAATACATTATACTATCATTTAAATTCAAATAAAGTAAAAACTTTCTTAGAAGCAAGTTAATTTGTAGTATAACTTGAAGGCGATAAAAAAAGCGAAAGAGTGAATGGATTGCTCTAACTTAAATAAAATAAATTGAAATTATATTTTAACTACAATAAAATGGATTGAGTCTGTTTTGTATTCTTTTCAGAACCTTAGTCCCTTCGGATTTTAAGCCGGAATCTTTGATTGGATATGAAACTAATCCGTACTAATATAATAAATGTAAAAGTAACTCTGTCGTGCCTTTACGCCAAAACACCTGAACCGATTTGAATGAAATTTTCTACATAGGTAGTCTAAAGCCTGAGAAAGGACATAGGCTACTTTTAATATTAAAAAGGGTTGTCAAAAGGGGTTCTATCCCAGAAACACGCTAGTGAAAAATCCGCAAAATCTTTCTTTTTTGGGAAAAGATGGGATAACAAAAAACGTTGTTTATTAAAATGTACTTAGATAAACTCATATAAATATAAACAGAGAAACACTGTAAATGGTGTCAAATAGTAATACATACTAGTATATAATACATATAGTAATATAACAAAAATTCCGAGTGGAATAGTGTTTTACATTATTATAAATGTAAAACACTATTCCACTCGGAGGAAGTCGCGGGCATGTCTAGTGTTTTGTATGTATTTTCACATTTACTAGCATTCTATTAATTGTATAAAAACAAAACGGTGTTTCTAACGTTACTGCAATAAAAAGACGGTTTAGTTTTACTCTTATTTATTCTCCTGAAGCATTTACATTTGTAATTTTATCCGCGGATTGCAATAGTAATGTTTAAATTCCCTTTTCAATGGCGAAAGCACGATTGGCCGAGAGTTTGAAATTACTTTATAATTGGATCGAAAACTGCTGGCGGAGTTACCTTTGAGATAGCTTTGAAGAGTTTTCACGCTTATCTTATTCAAAGCCGACTAATTTGAATCGAAATTTAGACCGATAAGTTTATGGACTAAAACTAAACTATTTTTACTTTGTGGGTGAATGGGATTGACCCACGCTCGGCTATGTAACAATCCATTATTTAATGTATTCAGTATCAATTATTTATACCCAGCTACAATTATATCGTTGTACAATATGGACGTACACTGCTGGACATAGGTCTCACGAAATGACGTCCACAAGGCCTGATCTTGCGCCGCCTGGCTCCAGCGGCTACCGGCGATCCTCTTTATGTCGTCAGTCCACCTTGTGGGGGTCTCCCTACACTGCGCGGTCCGGTGCTGGGTCGCTACGCCAGCACCTTCGGCTCGTCGGACTATGTGCCCCGCCCATTGCCACTTCAGGTTCGCGATTCATATGGCCATATCGGTGACTTCGGTTCTGATTTGATCGCGTAGAGAAACTCCGAGCATAGCCCGCTCCATCGCACGTTGAGTGACTTCGAATGAGGCCAATCGTCAGCGACCACGTTTCGGAGCCGTAGGTCATCACTATTTATATGGCAAATATTACTATTTTATCAATATAGAACAAAAAAATAATTCTATTTCGTATTTGTACTGTTGTAAATTCTAGTAGGCTCCATAGAATTGACAATTCATTCAAGAGTAACTGTCTAAGTTTCTACAACAAACTCCCAGAAGAAGTTACAAAGATGTCACGTAATAAATTTAAATCTTTTGTTAAAAGAAAACTAATTATAATTGAATCATTTTATAATTTGAAGGTCTACTTTGAAGATAAAAAGCGAGTGAATGAATTGCTCTAATCGATATAGAATAAATTAAAAACTTATATTGCAATGATGATGAGAAAAAAACGCACACCGACTGACTTTGTTGTGGGCTCATCTCATAACAGGGCGCGAAGGAACCGTAACTTTAGATTTTAAGTCGTTCTCTAACGTCATCGTCAGCCGTACATTGAAATAAAATGTAATAACGATATTCAAAAATGCTGTAAAGCCCTACATGAATTTGAAATTGAAAATATTATTAACCTTGTCTTTTTTTTCACTTTTTCTGTGTAGGCACAGAATTTAAAAATAAAATAAAATAACCATTCGTGCAAGTTTAGACGTTTTTATTTACATAAATTAATGTGCTGTGAAATATATAATGTAAAATAATTAATTGAAATAGTAAAAAATGGTTAATTCGATAATTAAACGATTTCATGTTTCCTTAGTTAAACCCATTTGAATAGAATTTTTTAAAATATATTAAAATATGTGCGTTTTTATATATTTTATTATCATCCCAATTTTAGACGGAAGTATCAACTGTACTTCCTTATTTCATATAGTATTGTCTGTTTTATGTTTTTTTTTGTATATTTGTCTTTTCGCTAATAAATAAGCACTCGATGTAACAACCCTCTAGTTTAGATTTAGTTTTAGTTCTGACATGTATTTACGTTACTAGTTCATAAAATAATAAATAAATAAATTATCAATTGTTTCAGGTCATGGAGACGAAGAATATGATATACATAGTATCAGAATATGCTAGCAAAGGGGAGATATTTGGTAAGAAAATTTCTTTATAAAATTCTATACACAATGCTCTAAATTAAATGTAAAAACTTTTCATATACAGGCACTCGAGTTATATAACAAACAAAAAAAGTCTTAATAAAAATATGTATTTTTCGAATGTCTAATATAATTTTAATTATTTCATAAAAAATAACGTTTAATCTAAAGAAAGATAAATTGGCGTTTTAATTAAACAACAAGGTACGTGGTTAATTTTGGACGGGTCGAGTTAAATGAATAAAAACGATTAATTATTGCCTGTCGCGACCCTTGTTACAAGCGGTATTCTTTCCAAACAATTTATCTCCATCCAATTCTCTAACAGTAATATAATAAGCATGACCCATAGCTTTTTAAATTGATTAAAAATCCTGTAAAACGTATCGAAAATACATCAACGAAATTTTATCGACTTGTAATACATAATACATGTAGATATTGTATAGCAACACAAAAAGCTCTGATCACCAAAGACGATGTCCTTCCACTTAAAACGATCCTTGCAATCTCCTTCGCTTCCTTCATTATGATTAAACCTTTCATACAAGTTCGTCGGTTTACAGTACTCTTGACCTAGCCCTTATTTAAAATATCCTGGATTTAGTCCAGGAACGTTGGCCTTGGTCTTCCCCTTCTAACAACCCCATTCACTTTTGACTCATAAATCTTTTTTTGTCAGTCTCCTTTCATTCATTCTCTGTAAGAGCCCAAACCATCTAAGCAAACCTTTCTCGATTTTAGTCATTACATCTTCTTTTATACCAAAGTACTCTTATCACACTATTTCAATCGTCGAATATAGTTTTTTTTCACATATTATTTTGTACTGATTTACATTCGCGCCCTATTCAGAAAACAACCCTCAACAAATTCAGCCAGATGTCCTTTTTTAACATCATCATTACAATGTCACTTTAATTTATTCAATTTAGGTTTAAATATTTCATTCACTGCGACGCATTTTTATCTAACGTTTACGTAATCCTTCAAATTACAATAAGAGTTTACATTTTACTTTTTTAAAATAAATTGTTAAGTGACATCTCGATTGTATTCTGTGAGTTAAAAATGTAATAAATTGTTAATTTTATGTATCCAACTAAATTTATCACATTTTAATTTTATTTTGTTGTTAAATGCGGTGCAATCACATTAATTTTTACAAGTATCAATGAAATATAAAGGTCAAGTGTCATTGACTACAAGTTTAAAAAAATGTATTTGAATTGGAGTGGACGAATAAAAAGCAATCATTAACGATTGAAAATTTTAACTAGTTATATTGTAAGATGTCTGAAATAGTAGGCATTAAAGATTAAAAGTGCGTGCGTACAAAGTACACATGTCTGTTAGAAGTGAAACTTCTTTGGCAAACTAAAAACTAATTTTTAAGTCTTGTTTATATTTATACAAATCTTAATATAGATTTCCGAGACAGAGAGAGGGGAAACAGAAGGAGATATGTTAGGAATTTAATGGTCACTAAAATGTTAAGTGTCAAATAATTGAAAATATAAATGCCACTTGTTTCTTGTCAATATTAGAAAAGAGAATTTATGAGATATTTTTATTTTAGATTTTATGAAAAATAGTATATTAATTTAATATAATTAAATTTAGAGTGGCAAATTAAAATGCCACATGTTATTTGTAAATATTAAAACAACCTAACCTTCAAAAGAATTAGCATAAAAAGCTGCATGTCTTCGTGATGCTAGACACGCGTTTCATGCTTAAAACATTTCACCCTCATGCACCTAAAATGCACCTTAAATCATTGACTTTAAGTGCATTTCAATAAAAAAAGTTGTCTGGTATTGTTATTGCTATTTTGATATTTTTGTTATTTTAAAATGTACTTTAAGTCAATACGATATGGTTGAACTCAGTTTACAATAATTTGTAAATTAAATTATTGACCTTTCCATCTTTAGTAAAATGGAATAAAATGAGAAATAAGACATAAATATTTGACATATACACATATAAACTCAGTGGACATCTTGACAGATGGCTTAATAGAGGATCCTCTGATCACAATGACCAGTGAGACGTGATAAAATAGAAAAGAATATCAAGTTGGCAATAATAGGCAGTGACATATGTTCAGACATGGGTCTCTGAAAGCTAGTTGAAAATGAAAACGACCGTATCAGGAATTCTTTGGATTGTAAGAATAAACTAACCATTAAAAATAATTCGTTTTAATCTTTAAAAAGATAAATGTACATATAAACGAATGTGTTGAATCGTCGACGTGACGCAAATGTGTATTTTAACGAGTTATCGTATTTTATGTACACAAAAACAACGAAAATCTTTTGAAATGCGTTGAAAATTAAATTTCCACGAAAAATTCCTAATGAAATACCAACGAGTGCAAAAAATATTGTGTGTCAATGTTCCAGTCTTTGATTGCGTACGAAATATATTCAGACCGTGTTCTGATGTTGAAACGAGAAAACTAAATATAAAGGCAAATCACGTCCTTTAAAGAGATCGATGAGTCCCATATCAAATATAGAGTTATTAATATTTTATTGGTATATTTTGCGGTGACTAATATGGCGAGATAATAACAATTTGTATACATAAAACATAGAAATTGCTTCTATCTATAGATCTTGAAACTATGCAACTGATTTCATTAGGTAAACGATAATGTAAAGATAATTTTCAACATTTAAACTCATCACGATATCTTCCAAACGAATCGCAACAGATTTCAAATTTAGTAAAGTGACTGGTTTCGCAATTTTCTATATTTCTAAACATCGATTTTTCCATATTCTCGAGGAATTTGGAACTAGGGTAACCATGGTACACTAAAAAGTAAATGTAAATGGGAACTATGAAAGACTTCTTGGAAAAAATGCACTTCTATGAATCTGTTTAGCCTCTCTTAAACTTTGAATTTGACTCTTAATTTAATAACGTTCTATTCTAATGTCGTCAAATTATGAGTGTATTTATATTTAGTGAATATATTTCATAAAATAGTTGTTTCTGATGATAAAGTGATGTATATCATACCTCTTTGTTATGAAAGTACATTAATTTCGCTGCTTTTCTGACATGATTCGAATTCAGACTTCAATACATTGAATTGAATACTATCTCAACTGTTCTACCTTGTTTATCTGAAGGTTTTGTAATCTTTTTCATATAAAACGGAGTAGTAGCTGAGTGATTTACAAATTAGACTCTTTGTTTGGTGATCTCACAACCCATTGAGTTTTACAATTATTGTACATCGATCAACACCTCGCATTTTTTATATATTAAAATAAAACTACGGTAATTATTAGAGACTAGGTTTTAGAGTCGCTCACTAATTTGTAGGTTAAGTAATACTATTCTCAAATTCTTCATCAGTTTCCATGACTTAAAACACAATAGTAACGATGATACAATCGGATACAATACAATAAGAACTATCACTAGGCGAATGTTCCTTCATTCTCCTGTGCTACCTTTCTTATACCAAACGCCCCAATCAAAAATGAACTTATTATTTTTGAATGATAAGTCCACCAATCACAGGCGTCGTGAAAGCGACGACTAAACAGAAGTATTAATTGAATTTGAGAATTTCCGGAATAGCGTTAAACCGGATGTAGTGCATGTAAACATTTCACTGATATAATTACAAAGACCTCAGCATAATAAACAAATATAGTCATTTAATAGCAATCCACAACTATAATAATATGATATGATCGCTAACATAGGTATGAATAATTCCTTGTATCCTAGGACACACGTTGTAAGATAGTTTTTAATCAATAGATAGATATAAATATTGAAATAATGATTGACAGTATACATTTATAATAAATATTTAATTATTACAAAACCCTTGTGTTTTTAACGTGCAGTCAGTCAAATGTCAAGAACACTTTATAAAATATGATTCATAGATGACATTCAATTTCAAACATTAGTAATGTCCTAAGGTCGAATTATTGTTTTTATTACAACCCACACGATAATACCATAAATAAATATATGATAGGTACAAATAAGATATAATGTTTGACGATTTAACACGATCGTCCTACGCCTATATAATACAGGTGAGCGTAGGCATATTGTTGAAATGCAAACAGATTGTTATCGCCTTTTACAGATGGGACAAAAAATTCAGTGCGTTAGTCATAACTACATCAGACTGAGAACTTTGTTAAAATCTTGCTAGCATATAAGGTGGATATGAACTGTGAATTTGAAATCTATGTACGAATGAAACAAAAATATCACTAAAAGCAACATAAATCATAATTAAATTATTATTTGTGAGAGTTTAATTTCACACACAAATGCACCACCATCTTCTACTAACAATTTTACCTCAGTGTAAATGCAAAATAGTTCTATATTAATATATAATTAGATATTTTTCCTTTTATTTCTCTTTTATTTTTCGAGATTTTCTCAACAACAAATTAATGATTTTTAAAATCTGTCCAGCTGTTCTTAAGTTATTAATGATGTAATAAGCTCGAGTCTGTTTCATATTACATAAATACTGGCTGATCTACGCAGCTTCGTCTGCCCCTCGTAAGAGAGCCAGAGAATTTGGTTATCATAAAAAAGGTTATAGTGCTTTTATGCAAAAATGTTTTTAAACTTTCATAAATAATTTTGGTGAACCTTTTATCGCTTACGCAATGCACGCAACGGTTTGGTAGCTCAAAAGGTAAAACGCCTCGATTTTGAAACAATCTTCATTTGTCCAATGCTCTGAGTAATCTTAGGGCAAACATATAGTCTGTTGCTTTCCTTGATAAATCTAAAACTGAAAGAGTTTTTCAAATCGGAACAGTAGGCACTTTTGTTTGTAGCACGATTCGGTGTTAACTCGATAAAAAAGTTATATTAATATATATAGTATACTTGGATTTATTATAAAAAAAAGTTAAAAGTGCGTAATTACAAAGAACACATGTTAAAAGTGAAACTTCTTTGGCAAACAAATTTTTAAGTCGTGTTTTAATTTACACAAATCTAAAACTTTACATTTCCGAGAGTCAGAGGGAGCGATATGTTAGGAATTTAATGAATATAGTTGTCATTGAAATATAAAAAGTGTCAAAAATTAATACAAATTATTTATTGAAATCTCAAATGACGAATTGTAAATAAAAATTCCACGTGTTTTTTGCCAATATTAGTTTAATTTTTGGTTTTAGAAAAGAGAATTTATGAAATAATTTATATTTTATGAAAAATAGTTCATTAAATTATTAAATGACGAGTGGCAAATTAAAATGCCACATATTATTTGTAAATATTAAAACGGCCTAATTTTCAATTGAATTAGCATAAAAAAGGCTGCATATCTTCGTGACGTTAACCACGCGATTTTTTCCGTAAAAATTATACCCTCATGCGCCTAAAGAAGTTTCACTTCAAGAAATCTAAAATAGTTTACGTTAGCGATGTAAAGCTCGATATCTCTAGAAATATTATCCTAATAGCCTCCTATTCGGCCAAACTTCGGCTTACTATAACGATCATGAGTTTTAGGGTGAATGTACTAAGATTAGTCTGGATGGATAGGGTCCATACCCGAATGACGTCAGAGACTGGGGAGAGTGTGTGAAGGATAAAGGCAGTTTCGTGATTTAGTGTAGCAATAATAGGTATCGAGATACAGTTTTGTATTAGTTCTGTAATAGTTATAGGTCGTTTTCAACTCCTTTCATATGTTCAGACTCTCCTGTTGTATATATCTTATTCAAATTTTCAATCTTTAATAATATACTCTTTTATTCATCCGTTCATTTTTAGATATTACTTTCAAATCAAGTGTTAATGGGCTGCTACTTTACATCAAAATGTTTCTATTAAACAACAAAAAAACATACATAAAAGTTTATTTTATGACTTGGATTTGTAATTAGTAATGAGGTTATGTTTGGAAGTTATTATGAAATAGGCAAACTTTTCTTGAGAATTGATAGAAAAAAATCGATGAATTTGTTTCGTCTACTTACTTAAGGCTTACATTATCCGAACGCTCTATTATCGGACTTTAGCCATTCAAAAACACACTACAGCCTTTCAAAAAGTAACACAAGTATTTTAACGTTAACATGCTTGTAAATTTTTAATATAAACTAGCTGCTCTCGATGGTGTACCCGCGTAGTTAACAATCCCGTGGAAATATGGGAAATTCCTTATATAGTACTATTAGTATATAGTATTAGTATAGTAAATTAATATATATTGAATTGTTAAGCCTAGCCGTCTTCAAATCAAGAAGACACAAAATTTCAATGAAATTGGTCCAGCCATTTAGAATGAGGTCAGTGATATACACACGTACGTAAGGATTATATCTATTTAAAATATGTACTGTTTTTTTAAAGTAAAAAGGTGTGGTTTATGATGACGTCACAAAAAACGATTCGGCTTCCTTTATATATAGTATTAGGATTCTATCATAAGTACAGTATTAAAAATGTTGTATTATCTTTAAAGTAAAGCGAAATATCTTGGCCTTTTGGCTTATTGGAGAGATCTAATAGAAAATGCAATATGTATGTCGCCTCGCGTGTAACCTCGGCATGAAATAAGGACACCAAACGACGTAAGTTCTTCGCTGCTTTGTCTATGACGTAAGCAACCTCCGAATGACGTCACAGTGACGGGGTTGAAACAGTAGGGGATGGGGAAAAGGGTCGCCACAAAGTATTATTATTTTCGGGACATTGCGAATTTCAGGATCACATTTATTATTTTATTAAAAGGATCAAGAGCGTGTACAAAGTATACTAATTTTTAAGTCTTGTTTATATTTATACAAATCAAACACTTTAGATTTCCGAGACTTAGAGGGAGGGAAATGAAGATATGTTAGGAATTTAATTGTCATTAAAATATTAAAGGTGTCGAAAATAATACGAATAATTTATTGAAACATAAAATGAAGAATTGTTAATATAAATGCAACATGTTTTTTGCCATATAAGAAATTATTAATTAAATTTGTTTTTGAAGTTAAAATTTAGAAAAGAGAATTTATGAAATATTTTTAATTTATATTTCATGAAAAATAACCTAATGATAAATTTTAATGAAATATCATTTTCATTTCTTACTAAATGAAAATGGTATTTCAATTCAAGCTTAGTTAGGAAGTCATTTGATATACAACTATTACGACCTGAAATTGTAATGCCTCATTTACAAACTCATTCGCAGCAAGCAATTCATTTTAAATAATAATCAAATATTACGAAACCGTGACATGTAAATTAGTATTTCGCGCAGCTGTCGTAATTGGTCCTCATCACAAGATAACATATTCGTTTAAGGATACATAACAATTATACACTATTGATATACAAATAGGTATTTTAAAAAAATTCTGTTACAATGCTTGCCCATGATGAATAGGTTCTAATAAAAATTTTTGCTCATTTTGACCTTTTTTTCCGCTGGGAAATGCATTTGCGCACCTACCACTAGGTGGGGTGTGTGGGACTCGCCGGCAAGATCAGAATATCCACTAAAACCCAGCGACACCCTCCTCACCCTGAATTGATAGTGTCAATAGGCTCCCTGGCGCATTCACACTGACACTCCCGGATAAAACCGACTGAGGATGTTCAAGGAAGAGACTAGACGCGTTCGTAAAGACGCCTTGCGCCGCCCAGCCTCCTCCTCCGAAACGGAGAAGCATCTGAACTGAAATGACGGTTTCGCAGTAAGAGGCAACTGCATTCCATTTCAATTGATTGGTCTGACATAGGACATAGACATTCTTATTTACCTTTTTTAGGGTAACCGTACATCGTTACATAAATATCAAATAGATGACACACTATTGAGTCATGAAAGTGTACGCAGACGAAATTGCGCGTATCACCTACTATATTTATATAAATACGTACCCGTGTAGAAAATAGTGGCATAAACATTCGTTAATTTAATTAACACGTGTATATAATTGCGTAAGTATGATCTTAAAAACATCCACTGTATTATTTATTTGCAATATATCATTGAAAGATTTAACATTAATAATATTCTATCATAACATCATACACTACGTAACAATATTACACATATTATATGTATAATACATCATATATTAAATTTAAATGCTTTTGAGTGAAAGATTTTTTGTATTCTTGTTTTATATACATACTCGTATAGTGAATAAAAGAAAGGTATGTAATAGTTTATTAAAGTCTCATTGTTGGGCACAGGCAATCTATTTAGCAAAAAACGAAAGTAAATCACAAAACTAAATACTTTCCAGATTGACTTCATTAAGAACTCTTTAGATTTTTAAGCCAGAATTTCATATTTGCTCCACGAACGTTTTCCTAAGTTCATTTAAATGGCAACTAAAACGCAATTTATGAACTCTTTGTTAGCCATAAATCCGGAACTATTGAATAATCAAGATGCATGATAAGTTTCTCAGACCAGCAGATTTTGAATAATATAATACACAATGTTGAACAATGGTTTGTATGATTTTTTCTATGAATAACAAAAAATAAAATTGCACGTGTGGCACGTGTACAATAGCTTAAGTATTTTTTATATTAAGTACTGTGTCAAGTTGTCTTAAATTACTGCTATAGAATATAAATTATTTAAAAATGGGTTAAAATATAAACAAGGTTTGTAGACAGGTTTATTCTATACGACCTGCTCCCTGTGGTGTTACTCGTGTAGTTATTGAACTCGAAAAATGTTCCTGTAGGCGATTTTTACAAGTGTATATTTATTTTTTCGCTATTTTAGTAGATATCCTACTATTTAGGGCGAAGATGACCAATTAAGAGAGAGAGAGAGAATACACTTTATTGTACACTATAAACAATACATAAAATATAAATAAGATACAATAACTTAATCATATGGTACAAAAAGGCGGTATTATCGCTAAGTAGCGATTTCTGCCAGGCAACCTTAGGGTTACAGAAATTTTGTTACGAACATCGGTCCCACCATTCGTGAGTTATGTTGTAAATAACCCGACTTTGTTTTTTATATATATACTAGCGGTCCGGTACTTGCTACGCTACGTATAAAGTGAAATAATAATAGAAATAAAATAAGTATATTTTTTAACGCTGGGAAATCCTCGTAGATACCTGGAATACCCCGAAAGATGTTCCAGGGTATCGTTCCGGACTCATACCGGCTACAATCCAGGGGTACTCCTATATCACTCGGAGACGGGGTCACGAGAACGCGACTGACAGACATTCGCAACCCCGCCAGCGATGTGCCTGTTTAGGCCCAACTCGGTCAATGACCAAAACTTACACCGAAGGTGGATTGCCTGGAGCACCTAGGAAGCCACCAACCACCTTGCGGGACCTCTCTTTGTTGGGCAACGGACCCCGCTTCTGTTGCCCAAAGGTCACCACCAAGGAGGGAGACGGCGATCGTGGACCTTTCACGTCCTTTTCGGCCTTCTCCTGCGAACAGTCGAAGTGGCCACGTTCGCCTCTACCTTCTTCTAATATGGGCCGAATTGCTAATACGGTTTCATGGCCCACTTTAGGTTGACAGAGCAGCGCCCTCCATTTGGCTATCAGAGTGTGTACGGAAATATCCATGACTGCGTTGGAAGAGAACTTTAAGCTAATTGAGTAGAACTGGGCATCAACATACACGGCGAGTACATCACTAATCTACGGCATGCCGACGACGTGGTCATTATGACAGAAACTCTGGAATATCTTAATACTATGCTCGGTGACCTCAGCAGTGCTTCTCAACAGGTGGGCCTAAAAATGAACATGGATGAGACGAAAATTATGTCCAATATTCACGTTCCGCTCCACTGTTATCATTGGGAAGTTTGCACTCGAATTTCTTTGACGAGTATACATACCTGGGACATATAGTCCAGCTAGATAGGTCCAATTTCGAGAAAGAGGTTAACCGCCGATCCGTCTCGGTTGGGCAGCGTTCGGTAAGCTAAGTAAGATCTTTTCCTCCAATATCCCTCAGTGCCAGATGACCAAAGTCTTCGAACAGTGCGTGTTGCCATTGATCACCTACGGATCTGAAACGTGGTCGCTGACTATGAGCCTCATTTGAAAGCTCAAAGTCACACAGCGTGCGATGGAGAGGGCTATAATTGGAGTTTCTCTACGAGTTCAAATCAGAAATGAGGAGATCCGTAGAAGAACCAAAGTCAGCGACAAAACCTTAAGAATCACGAAGCTGAAGTAGCAATGGATGGGGCACATAGTCCGACGAACCGATAGATGTTGGAGTTAGAAAGTGCTGGAATGGCGACCTCGCACCGGAAGGCGCAGTATAGGGAGACCCCCCACAAGGTGGACTGACGACATAAGGAAGATCGCCGGTAGCCGCTGGAGCCAGGCGGCACAAGATCGGGGCACGGTGGGATCATTAGGTGATACCTACGTGCAGCACTGGACGACCATCGGTTGAAGTGAGTGAGTGAGTGTCAAAAATATAATGTATATAAAATGTCATTAATTAATTAACTTATAAATCGACGCGCTTCCGCGTGAAAAAAAAACCGCTTTACCGATTTTGTGCAAACTTCACATAAACCACCTACTAAATAGTCTGAACAAAGCCTAAACATTTGGTTTAGACGGGTGAGCCCGTTCTTCAGTTATAAAACTACAACAAAAAGTGGCATTGATTATTATTGATATATGTATAGATATTAACTAATTCGTTTCCTTCCCAATTTTCCATATCACGCAAAAACAATTTTGACTAGATGTGACTTATTATTATCTAGGTTATCTGATTTCCATTTTAGATTCGCTTTCATTCATTATCTGACAAGACAAAGTCAAGAACAAACTTGTATATAATAAAAGGTCAAACCGCTATTAAATTTGCATATGCTGTGTAAGCAGAAATAATTTCTCCAGCAATAAAGTTTTGTTCAAATATCTTTTCTATAAAAAAATCTTTTTAAATTTTTTGTTAATTTCTAAATCATACATGTGTTGTGATAAAATTTTATACAACAGTTATTGGTAAGTTAGAAATAAAATTGTAGAATATTTCCAAATTGTCAATTTTAACCATTCTTGAGTTCATCTGACGATAATCAAAGTTATTATCAAAATCGGTCCAGTCGCGAAATTTTTAAAGTTATGTATTTCCATCTATTATGGCCAGTTCTTGAAGATTGAAAATTTATATATTACCTGCAATTTTGCAATAAAAATGATTTGTTTTGATTTTTCATTCAGTCAATTACGCACCTACAGAAGAATTCATATATAAAGATAACTTCATACGACAGTAAAACGATACATTAATTGTAAAATTGCGTGTAATAAAACGTTAGTAAATATAAAATTACCCAAGATGACTCAATTGTAAACGCCTGTCATAAGTTTAAATCAATCGGTTATTACGGCGGGTTATCTTAACGGACTTTATCTCCTCTTTGAAAATGAAGGAAACAATTCGATGTGAGGAAATTACAGTGTCGTTGGAATTTTTGTTATGTCTACGGACTGTATCATTATATTCTATCTACTGTCTGGTCGCTAAAATACCGTTGACATAATAATCTTTATATTCTGTATATATTGTGTTACAGATTTTCTGAAATTGACCTATAACAAAATAAATCCGTTTCTGGGTATATTCATTATAAAATATTGTTGCGATCATTATTTGTAGATTGCTATTAAATTGCTATATTTGTTTATCATGCTGTCTTTGCAATTATATCAATGAAACGTACGCGCACTACATCCGGTTTAATGCTGTTCCAGAAATTCTTAAATTTATTAAACTCTGTTTAGTCGTCGTTTTTAGGACGACTGTGATTGGTGGACTTATTATTTTTGAGTGGGGCGTTTGTTATAGGAAAGGTAGCACAGGAGAATGAAGTAATATTCGCCTTGTGACAGTTCTTAGTGCGTATCAACGTTAGTATTGTGTTTTAAGTCATTCTAAGTCGGTAATATAATAATGAAGAATATGAAAATAGTATTACTTAACCTGCAAATTATTGGGCGACTCGAAAAATATTCGCAATATCTTGTGAAATACAAGCTATGCTTGGCGGTGCCCATTATCTTGCTCCTAATATACACAAATTTGTTATTGGTTTATAGGAATATTTATCGAAATCGGTCCAGTAATTTAGGAGGAGTTCAGTCACATAGCACGAAAAAATGAATGGTACATAAATAGATGTTATAGATAAAAAGAAGCAATGATATGATTTACATATATCCATAAGTTTTTATTGCATACTTGTATATGTAAATACAAATAAAAGATATAATGTTTGTATAACAGGTAAATAAAAAAATGAATAAATGAAGGTAGCAATATTATATTGCTGTGTCATTAAGATTTTACTTGTTATGAGTTGTAACGTTATTAGTGTGACAATATATGATCTTATAGAGAAAAAGGTAATCAAAAGCCCAGGCTTTTGGAGAAGTATTGCATCATCCATCCCTCTAGGGGTACATACTGTCGATATATACAAGGAAATAACTTTCTTGGTAAAATGTAAAAGAAAACACATTATAATATTGCAATGATTTAAATTTTCAAGATTCAGACAGTCATTTAAATTTCTCTGTGTCACGGCAAGCGGAGCCTGAAAATGTAAAACATACCCCCTTGTGAATGTTATTTGTATTCATCACAGACTCCGTTATGCAAATTTGATGATACTACTCTTCCGTCTTAAAGTGGATTCAATCTATATGCCGTTGTAAAATAGTAAAAACGCCGATTGTGTATATGGAAGACAAGCAGACCCGAGATGTTTCATCTGCATCATTTTAGAGAGAGAACAAACTTAATTTCTATATAAAGAAAACATTAAAAAGTAGAATTACTATTGCGGAATCCTTTTTTTTTTCGTTATAATTGTTGCGAAACTTTAACCGTTTACACAGCGCAGGCAACGAAAGCTCTCAAAAGAAATACATTTTACCCATTTTTTACGACATTATTCAATGGGGAGCATTCCCCTACTTATTAGCCGTAATGTAATGTTATATTTACGTATATGCTTTGTCGATAAATGCGCTATCTAATACTAAAAGAATATTTTAATATTTTTGAGATTAGTCCGTTCTATGAAACAAACAAACTCTTCATAATATTATCTTTGTATTAGTCTAGATATAACCTTTTGTTTGATGTAAGTTGGTAATCTGTCTATATTTAGTACAATTGCGTTATCTCTGTCTGTAATTAACTATAAATCTAATCTAGCGATTTTAAGAATGTTTTTTAATGTGAAACTTCTTTAGGCGCACGAGGGTAAAATCTTTCCGGATGGAACGCGTGATTACTATCACAAAGATGTGCAGCGTTTTTTATGCTAATTCGTTCGAAGGTTAGGTAGTTTTAATATTTACAAATAACATGTGGTATTTTTATTTACAATTATTAAATGAATTAAAATTAAAATACCATGTGGTATTTTTTTTTTTTAAATTTTAATTCATTTAATAATTTAATAAATTATTATTTTATGAAAAATAGTATTTTTCCTAAAATAAAAATATTTTTTGCGGTTGGTCGAAATTAGTCTTGAAAAGAGATGATTATCCTGTGCCCGCTTTTTCCGCTTAGAAAGGATAAGCATCCCAACTTATCGACTAGTTCAGATTGATTTAAACTTGTATACAATTATACAATAGTTGTATACAAGTCTGATTTAATCGATATTTAAATTGTTAATTTGTATTCAGTATAGTACAATTATAAAATTAAGTTAAGATATATATTAAGTTTCCATTTGTTATCTCTATAGTTAAGCAGCTAATACAGAGCGACATAGTCATAAAGGTGACTAAGCTCGTTAAATTTAGAATAAAAACAAAAAAAAAAAATTATAAATATTATTTTTTAAATTTTTAATATCAAAAACAAAATTTGATTAATAATTTCTAATATAAAAAAAACACGTGGCGTTTTTATTTACAACTCGTCATTTGAGATTTCAACAAATTATTTTTATTAATTTTCGACACTTAATATTTTAATGACAATTAAATTTTTAACATATCTTTGTTTTTTCCTCCTTCTTAGTCTCAGATATCTAAAGTTTTACATTTATATAAAACAAGACTTAAAAATTAGTTTGCTTAAGAAGTATCACTTCGTACATGTGTACTTTCTACGCAAGCGTCAAATAACACTGTATTTTAAGTCCTATATTTAAGCTAATATTATAGTAAAATGTCTGCCTTTAGAAATTACTGATAGAAACTAAATATTATTTATAATGATAGAAATATACTTTAATACAGCTACGGTTCGTGTCTACAAGGCAAGGTGTGAGAGCGAAGGATACCAATGCATAATTGAGTCGTACACCTGCGCCAGCTGATGTCATTCGGAATATCAAAGAGCGAAATAAAGGAAAATTGCTTACAAGTTTTACATCTTACGATAAATATAAATGATAATAAAATTTAGCAATCATACGTTGTCTTTTCAACAAATATATATATAATATTTCCTTTGGTTATGCGCAGGTATCATTCGGGTGTGTTTTTATCTCGGCCCAGCCGTTTAAGATGTCTCTGTTTTGAAAGAAGAGTGACACAAATCATAAAAGTTATTCAATAGGAAAGCCTTTTGAAAATCAAACGAAACGACATTTTTGCCGAGTTGATTATATAAAAGTGCGCGTGTATAAAGTGCATATATCAGAAGTGAAACTTCTTTGGCAAGCTAATTTATAAGTCTTGCTTATACAAATCTAAAACTTTAGATTTCCAAGACTTAGAGGGAGACTAAAAGGAATATGCTATGCATTTTATTGTTATTAAAATATTATAAGTCTCGAAAATTTATACAAATAATTTATTGAAATCTCAAATGACGAATTGTAAAAAAAAATTTTTTTTTCGATATCAGAAATTATTAATGAAATTTTGCTAAATATTTCTATTTTATATTTTATGATATTATTATACGAGTATACTAAATTATTAAATTATGATTGACAAATTAAAATGCCACATATTATTTGTGAATATTGAAACTACCTAGCCTTCAATCGAATTAGCATTAAAAAACGCTGCACATCTTCGTGACGCTAATCACGCGCTTCATCTGTAAAAAATTTACCCTCATGTGTCTAAAGAAATTCATTTCAAAAATATACACTATTCTCAATTTTGTTGTAATCTTCTAGTAAGTAAGTAGAGTAAGTAGCAGCCCATTAATGACCCACTGCTGGGCACAGGCCTCCTCACTCCGAGGAACGAGGGTTTTAAGAGCATAGACCCACCACGCTGATCCACTGTGGATTGGCAGGCATAGTTCACAAGTGCATTCTCTATTCCTTCACTCTCATAGTCCGATGTGATGGGAATCCGACACGATCGGAGAGAGGTCAGGCGTAGGACCGACGGCTTAACATGCCATCCGAGGCACGGGGGTGGATCACACCGCCAACTTTCCAACTTGGGCAAATATTGAAAAAATCTTAAATAGAAAACTCAATATTGATTTTTGAATTGGCCCGAGCCGGGACTCTAAAACAGAACCTCAAGTCTGTAGTCGAACATGCTAACCACTGGACCAATGAGGCAGATCTTCTAGTACAATCTTGAAAAAGTTTGGATTATAGGGTTTATTACCAAAAGCAGCGATATATCCATAGAAAACACTCGTAATAAATAATAAAATTATTACGTTTTGTACTTTTTGTAATTGCTGGGACAAGATGTATTTAACATTTGTATCAAAAGATGTGATATTATAGCTAATTATTATTGATTTTGTTTCAGATTATATTGCGAGGTACGGGCGGATGGCGGAGCAAGCGGCACGTCGAAAGTTCTGGCAAATTTTGTCAGCTGTCGAATATTGCCATGAAAGGCGGATTGTACATAGGGATCTCAAGGTATATAGAAAAATAGATGGCTCTACATAATTTACAGCTTTAATAGTGAAATTTGCCAAAAGCAACTAATAGATAAAGCTTCCATTTTAACTTGAATAATGCCAGAAAGATATAAATTATAATATATGAAAGGTAAATGCCATGTTTTACGTGTAAATGATGAACCTATTAATCTTCTGAGAAATTTCCGGAAACGATTATTTATAGATACAGACTGTTTTTACGCTGATTAATCGATTGATACTATGAAGCCGGGTAGTTTTACCTCAAGTTGGTAGCAGAAATATTTTTGTTTTCTATAAGACAATTTTCAAAGTAACTTCCAACATTTTCTTTTTAAGTCAGTTTTGGACTAAGCCCCCACATGCTATAATGTATATTCGGCAACATAACACTTTATACTTTGCTGTATTTTGATGATATTTCAATTCAATTACGTTGGTTTTGGACACGATGGTACTCAACGTCATATCGGCAAAATACAATATTTTATCGTGGATCCCAACGATATTACATCGAATCTGTAAAGCACACATGTAGTAACCCGCAAAAGAATGTATTAACAAAACTTAAGGATAATACCGATAACATAAATCTTTTCAGCAACCAAATATAAAAGTAGTGTTAAAAATGATAACTCTAGTTACTCTGCTTTGATGATCGACTTTGGTTTTCGGATAACTACGTTTTTGCTTCCCAGCACCGACATGTCAATGTGTCATTGAGTCTTCGAATATAATATAACATTCCCTAAAGCATCATATAGTTAGGGGAGCCCATAACTATACAAACAATACCTTAAAAAGGTAAGGTAAATAACAGCTCATTAGGATTCCACTGCTGGGCTCACCACGCAGCTCCACTGCGGTTTAGTAGGTATAAGTGGTATGTGCAAACACAACTGCACTCTCTATTCCTTCACTCTAATAGTCCGCTGCGACGGCTATTCGGAACAACCGGAGAGAGAACAGGCGCAGGACCGAAGGCGATTTTCGTTTCTAGGCGATAAGGCTGAACGTCATTTTGAGCTGCGGGCTAGTAGAAATAGTCTACTTGGGTTTTCTGTCTCTCACACAAAATACTACAGCAACTCCTTCACAGCCAGATCAGTAAGACTATGGAACACTTTATCACTTGACATAGACCAGTCTAAGTCTCTTCATACTTTAAAAGACGATTTCACTCTCACGCTATTTATCAAGCCATTCGTAATAAGTCATAACATTATATATTATTTTATTTATGTATTTTATATAGTCAAATTAAGTACCGGATAATTGGTTTCCTTGTTTTTTTTGTCACGCCACCTGCTTTCTTTCACTTACAGTTTCCTTCATCGAAAGATTGTCTGTTAAGAGATTGCTTATGCAATAAGACTGCCTTTGCATGCTGTGGTTCCTAAACTATTTCAGTTTTCCTGCATTGTTTTTTCGTAATATCGTGTGTGTGTAATAAAGTATTTATCTATATATCACTTGTGATCTACGAACCACATGTCTGTAGCCGGTGGCATAAGTATAGCATCTGGGGCCCGTGGCAAATTCTTTTAATGGGGCCCTACCGCAAAAATTGTCACGTACTTATTTTAATTTAAATAGTACCAATTAAGTAATTATCCAACACTAATAACAATTTTATTTTCAAGAGCATGGGTAGACCCGTACATACATAAAAATTAATTCACAGTCATCAGCCTACACACGTCCCACTGCTGGGCATAGGCCTCATTCCTTAGGCGAGAGGGAACAAGATATAGTACCCACGCGAGTCTTCACCAAGAGACTTCACATTCATCTTCCATCCGCTAACCTTTCGATGAAGTAACAACATCTTGAGGAAACTTGCATTCATTTACAATGAAATAACAATTTAATTTCAATAATTTATTTATGAAGAAAAACCTTTTTGAGCTTTCTGCTCCGCAGAAGTGTCTATTACATATTCAAAGTTTACAGCGGGCAATAGAATCTTTAATAGGCAGAATAGTCGCATAACCTATCTCGTCACATGCGGTTCGAGTACCTTGTGGGCTGGGGCTCTCTTAGGCCAGGGGCCAGTGACATTTTGCCAGCTCTGCCACCCTATAGTTAAACCACTGTCTGTAGCCGCACAAGCTAACCACAAGACCAATGAGGCATTTCAATTTTTCTACGCAAGTGTGTGTCGGCGAAGTGTTAACGTTACAAACTTTTCCCATTTAGGCGGAGAATTTGTTACTGGACGCGAACATGAATATCAAAATTGCGGACTTCGGATTTAGCAACTACTATGCGACGGGGGAGCTGCTCGCGACGTGGTGTGGGTCGCCGCCCTACGCCGCGCCCGAAGTCTTCGAAGGAAAGCGGTACACCGGTCCCGAAATTGACATATGGGTGCGTTATTGCTTTTCTTTTGCGACAGATTTAAAAGTCCCAACTCAGTAAAAACGCTCTATTGTGTTTACGTTTTCAGTACATGTTTCATGATGTAAAAGTTCTCATGGCTAGAACAATGTTCACTCCGTTAGATATAGATGTTCTTTGAAGCAAAACTTCTTTACGCACGCTTGACGTGGCGAGTAACCTAATGGATGCGTGACGAAAGTGTGATCGCGTGAGGCAAACATAATAAGTTTAAATATTTGTAGTCAATTAATATTTGTATATATTATACAAAGATTGTTAATTTATACTATTTGCTCACACTCTTCCTCCTTTGCATACAATCTTTACACAAACTTAGTTCAAATATATATTTTTTGAATTGATGGAACCTGATGTTCGTGCAGTTTTTTATTCGGTAAAATAATTTATTTTAGGAAAAATTTAAAGCTCACGAAAGAAGCTTTTTTCTCTAACATTGAGTTTCAAGAAATTTGTGCTAGAATTTTCTAAGTGATGATACAGTTTAAGATGGAAGTGCGCTAATCTGGTAAAAGGCAATTTTCCTCTTATAATTTCTACACAGCATCGTGCCGGTACGCAATTCTCTTATTTGGCGGTACGTCTTTGCTGGTAGGGTGGTAACTTGGCTGGTAGGCCAAAGACTTTCTAAATTGGAAAATACACTTTCCTAAATTCGCCCTACCGGGAATCAAACCCGCGACCTCTGCTAGCAAAGCAACTACTCGCACCACTGCGCCAGCGAGGCCGACAAAATCTTGCAAGATTATGGAGAAATCCGTTCTTAGTAAGCATTTGTGATGCCAAAGAAATATGTGTACTATATTTCGAGTGAATTGTATTTCGCTTACTTTATATTTAGTTACGATAATTAAATATAGTATTTACAAATTGGCTTTACATAAACGAGTATATTTTTATGTTTACTAAACCAAACTAACAGACGTCCTATTTTCTCTTTTATTTATGCTACAAGTAAATGTCAATATAATTAAAGATAGTCAGTTTATTTACTACCATGGTCGCAATTTGTGATTAGCAAATTTTTGCTGACAAGTAGTAACTAGGAATAACCGAAGCCTACCAAAAATCCAAACCTAATCGCATTTGCAAAGATATTTTTTAAAGTTTGCAATATTAATTAAAACCGGGGCTTCTGCTAGAGAAACGAATACGTAACATACTACAAGATTAATTGGATCTGTATGACGTAAAAGTTCTTTCATTTATTTTAAAGACTATAAAAAAATCATAATAATAAGGCTAAGGACGTCTGCGGATATTTTATGTCTCCTACCTAAATGTTTTCAAGATTGTAAATAAATTTGTATGATGAACGCTTTGACGCAGATTTATTAAATTATGATATGTTTTCTTATTCGCTATAAACGTAAATCATCCAAGTATAGAATATAATATAGAATTGTCGAGAATTTAATAACGAATACGAGGTTGCTGAAATGTTTTATTACATTCTACATAAATGTAGTGTTCAAAACATTGAAGGAAAAGACTTAATAGCAAAAAAATATTTAAAAAATTAAAAGTGCGTGCATACAAAGTACCTACACTTATCAGAAGTGAAACTTCTTTGGCAAAGTAATTTTTAAGTCATGTTTATATTTATACACATCTAAAAATTTAGATTTCCGAGACTTAGAGGGAGAGAAAAATTGTCACTAAAACGATAAAAGTGACAACAATTAATACAAATAATTGATAGAAATCTCAAATGACGAATTGTAAATAAAAATACAACATGTTATTTGTAAATATTAAAACTACCTAACCTTCGAACGAATTAGCATTAAAAACAGCTGCACATCTTAGTGATGCTAATCACGCGTTTAATTCGTAAAAATTTCCCCTCAAGAAGTTTTGCTTCAATAAACGCGACATAAATCTATAACACTTGCTTTACTTAGAATAGTCTTAAGATACTTTTTAATCCAGAATTGGCAATCTCAATTATAAGTCATATGAGATTGAGCCACAGGGAAACAAAGCTGACTTTAATTCTTGCTAAATAAGAAAGCAATATAAGGAAATGACAGCAAAATAAACTTTAACTTCTTCATTATATTAATTACGGCTACGGTATTTTCCTTTCCGTTTTTCTATAAGTACTTCCTGCTGCCTTTACTTAATGAGTTTGCTTAACTTAATTTAATATAATTTACTGCTTTAGAACATGGCTCTTTAAAGACCTCGCTGTAAGAATACTCGCTTTGCTAGCAGTGGTCCCTGGTTCGATCCCCGGTAGGGCGAATTTAGGAAAGTGTATTTTCCAATTTAGAAAGTCTTTGGCCTACCAGCCAAGTTACCACCCTACCAGCAAAGACGTACCGCCAAATAAGAGAATTGCGTACCGGCACGATGCTGTGTTAATAGAAATTATAAGAGGAAAATTGCCTTTTACCAGATTAGCGCACTTCCATCTTAAACTGTATCATCACTTACCATCAGGTGTGATTACAGTCAAGCGATAAGCTAAGTTTAGGATAAAAAACATGGCTGTATAGAGCTTTAAGAAAACATTTTCACTTTTAATGGGAATAGTGCACAAGTATTCAATGTTATTATTTCGGGTTGTATTAATAAATATCAAATCAACTGTTTTTTATAAAGAAGTCGATATATATATGTCGGAGAATAAGAAAGAACATAAAGAATAGGGTTCTCTGCCGCCATCGTCATTAATGGCATCCATAACTCATGTTCCATACTGTGGGTGTTGGTGCAATCAAACACTTTATTAATTAACTCAGATTATAATGTTCAATCTCTTAATGTTCCCGATATCAATTTACACAAACTCATTAATAATAATAGCTAGGAATGCGACAGATTTAATAGTCGATCGCTCTGGCGGACCGTCACCCGAGAACTAGAGAGATGCGCGTCGCATTGTCATTATTGACTCTGCCCCACGCCGATCGACAGATTTCCACAGACTATTGAACTCCGATTTATATATTTTTTAATGTTAGGGGTTATTAACTTTGCAATATGCGTCGAAATAGAATAGTTTTTACGTGCTATTAGATATCATTGACATATTTCTCTTCATAGAGGTGTAGTGTAGGCTATTTTAGACAGTTAAAAACTTCATATTTCATTTTGTTTGATATTTGTGCGAGATTTGTCATGATCGAAGGGTATATAAAAAAACCAGCAATGAAACACAAAATCCAAAACAGCTGATGCCTGAGCGCACATTGTTTTTTATTGCTGGTTTTTTTAGTTAAGTCTTTTTTATGTAACTATTGTTTCATTTAGCTGTACTAACACGATGGAGCATTAATAGTGCTAATAGAACGTTAAAAATGATGATTTTTTAAAATCAGAATCGATTTTTTCCATTCCATCAACAAAGGTGTCATTAGTAACATTATATAGTACATATTCGTTTTCGAAAGCGGAGCCCTAACACCTGGTATCTTATATACTTTTGAGATGACGGAACGATAGACTGACGTCGACATATATGACGGTTAAATTAATTGTTTTCTTTCTCGGTATCCGCCTCGAAACGAGGGTTATGGTTAGGTTCATAAATAATTATTTCAAAGGCGTAAAGGAATTTGGAATGGATATCACAGCTCGTGTCACGTTTTGGTGATTAGATGGGCGGAACGAAATTTCACGGGGTTATAGCGACAGTATAAGGTTATTCTACTAAGGAACCTTAAAAACAGTAAGGCACTGAATATGATGCTTATAATCTACACAGAGTATCTTATCTAAAATTCCGTACCCTTTCATATGGCTGGATGTTTCAACGGCGTGTTTTCCTTGCAGAGCCTGGGGGTTGTGTTGTACGTGCTTGTCTGCGGTGCTTTGCCTTTCGATGGCTCTACCCTGCAGTCTCTGAGGGATAGGGTGTTGTCAGGCCGGTTCCGGATACCCTACTTCATGAGTGAAGGTGTGTATTGTGTGTGAAACTTATTTAACCATTATCTTTCGTTTTTTAATTGGCAATCATTTTTAATGATTTTTTGAAAAAAATAATAAATAGGATAGCCAATACGTACAATAGTTTAAAAGAACTTTTTTTCTGCTACTTTCATTGGAAAGAGGTAATAACAAAACTGTTTCGCTGCTTTTAAAATGTGCTTGGAAAGTATTTGAGTCGGACATGTCTACCAAAATTACGCGTCAATCATGTTCTGATCACAAAATCGTTAAAACGATCCTCGATAATCTTCATGTGCAAGCGAAGCGTCGTTTTTACGACGTTTGGTGCTAAGACGGTTAATTATTAATTACATTTTGATATTTGTATGACGTAGGCTTATTATTAAATTACCTCTTTCAAGGCTAGCGCGCTACCATATTCAACTGTACCATCACCTACCATTATGTGAGGCCGCAATCGAATGTCAAGAATGAAAAAGTCTATATAAATAACAGCCACAGTTTTCTTTAACATACATTTCGCTTCGGTTACGAATTGTATTTAAAAACGGTCACTGTTTCTTACGTTGACGAAACTACGGAAGATGTTTTCGTCCAATATCCCTCAGTGCCTGGAGACCAAATAGTGCGTGTTGTCAGTGTTCCTCACGCTCCGGGCCTCATTCGAAAGCTCAGAGTCACTCAGCGTGCGATCAAATCAGAAATCAGGAAATCCGTAGCAAAAATAAAGAAACAAACTCACCGACATAATCCTACAAATCACGAAGCTGAAGTGGCAATGGGCGAGGCACGTAGTCCAGCGTATCGATGGATGTTGGGAATGGCGCCCCAGTATTAGACGGCGCAATGTAGGCAGACTGATGATATGAAGAGGATCGCCGGTAGCTACTGGAGCCAGGCAGCGCAAGATCGGGACCTTGTGGGCATCATATTGTGAGACCTATGTCCAGCAGTGGACGTCCATCGATTGAAGCGACGGCAACGACGACTTACTATATATTTTATAGTATGTTAAATTTTGGATAATAAGTTACTCGCTTTAACAATATTTAATTAAATAGAAATCAGGGTGTGACAAACTAGAAGCTGTTATCGAATTGTAAGCCAAGACAAATCCCAAGTAATTTACTTGGCGGAGTAGTGTTTTGATAGATTTATTGCGGATCCGCTTGTCTAGCGTTTTGCTAATATAAAATAGACAGCGTAACCTACAAGGGTTTAAAGGGTTATTTATTATGAGTTTATATATTTATAATAAACCACGTAATAATCATGAATTTTTGACATTTATAATTATTATTAGGTACTTGGTAAGTTTTATAAAATCTAGGCTGGTTAAGAAGATACCCTCCTTCCTTTATTACTGTTTAAATATTAGATTTTCTGATGTAATAGTTTTTTTTTTTAGTGTATAAAGGTCTTTTCTTAAATATATGGATCTTTTTTACTTGTTGTTATCTTGTAATTATTGCCTAATTATATATCGACGATGGAAAGAAAACACGTAGTCACCTGCAAAATATTGTTGTAACAAAAATGATATCTCTAGAATACGAAACCTTTTTATATTTTTTTGATTTTATGAAATATTCTGTTTGAACAAACAATTTTGATGTTGAGGGTTATTACGTATTGGCTTTCAGCGTTGGTGTCTTCATCAAATTTTCAATCGTTAATAAAATACATTTTTAATTATCCATTCGAGTTCAAATACATTTTTCTATACCTATCGTGGTTGTCATTTGATGTTAATCGGGCTTTTTTTTGCATATATTTGTTCATCAATAAAATTTATTTTGCAAAAATTGTACAAGTATGTCAGTTACATGTAACTAGTCTAAAAAGTTGTCGCTTGTTGGCTTACAAATTAACTTTATTTGTTTTTTTAACTCTCAATTTAACATTTCATGACTGTGTAGTTTTGGAGTAGCTCTTTTTGTTGGTTTTTGGTCTTTCCCTGTACTTGGAACATGGCGATCACTTAATTATTTAACAATACTTACCACAATGACGTGGGGGTACTCTAACAAATGCGTCAGTAGACTCTAATTAACGTCTCACGTCTTAGTTCGTGTTGTGGACCACGTCGTGCCACTTACATGTTTTTGCCTTAAATATGTGCCAAAATCATAACGGAAATTTAACAGCTGTCTTTCTGGTGAAGTAAAGATTTAATGTGTCTTTTACTGTCTAATAAAAAAGAAATTAAGGACGTGCCTACAAAGTACACGTGTCAGAAGTAAAACTTCTTAGGCAAACTAATGTTTTAGTATTGTTTACATTTATACAAAGGTAAAACCTTAGTTTCCCGAGACTTATATGGAGGGGAAAAGGAAGATACTCGTATGTTAGGAGTTTATTGAATTTAATTGTCATTAAAATTATTTAAAGTGTCGAAAATCAATATAGATAATTTATTGAAATCTCAACAGACGAATTGTAATAAAAATGCCACTTGTTTTTTGTCAATATTAAAAATAATTAATTATATTTTGTTTTTCAGTTAAAAATTTAAAAAATGGAATTTATGAAATACTTTTATTAAAAGTACCTAACGAACTTCAAACGAATTAGCTGAAAATAGTTTCATCTGAAAAGACGTTACCTGCATGCGCCTAATGAAGTTTTACTTCAAATATTTCATGGATGCCAGCGAAACGGTGAAGCGATTGCATAGATACTTATAATCTATATATATATATATATATATATATATAAATATATATATATATATATATATATACACACATATATATATATATGTGTGTGTGTGTGTGTGTGTGTAAAAGAGCTATCTAGGTATCTATTGACTCATCACGATATTTCTGGAAACATAAGGCGTAGATACTACAAATTTGGTAGGAGTATATTCCTTTTGCCGAGTAGAGGTCAGCTAAGAACGGATTTTGCGAAATTCCACCCACAATGGGGGTGGCGGGGGTGTTAATTTAAAAAAATCCAAACGTCACATTTACAAACTATATCTTTTATGGTATATAAAACTTGAACAGATTTTTTTCGACACAATGGAAACTATCAAAAATAAATTTTAGGAAGTTCCACCCTCGAAGTGCACTATGTTCCTTATTTATTAAACATTTCCCTAAATTAAAGAAATCGCAAAACATCAAAAAACATTCGACATGAAATATTCCTTTTGCCGAGTAGAGGTCAGCAAAGAACGGATTTTACGAAATTCCTCCTGCAAGGGGTGTTGCGAGGGTGTTATAAGTATGTTTCTTATTTGTAAAACAATTTGCCTAAATTAATGAAAATGCTACCCAAAAATCATTCCACGCAAGCGAAGTCGCGGGTTCAGCTAGTAGGATATATATCTTTTCTATCATTTCACAAAAATATTTAAATCTGTACATATTTTATTCCTCCCAATGAAATATTTCGTATAACTTTCGTGGAACTATATATAATTAGTAACTGATTGTGCTTTTATTGTATGAAGAATGATTGGAAGATGCAATTAATTTGCACTCAAATTAAATTCATACATATTCGTTATTTACTTACTATACATAAATTTATATAAATATATTACTATATGTTTATATAAATATAAATCTTCAATACGTGTATCTTCTGTATATGACTCAACTTCGAAACGGAACGTTTTTTAATAAAATTCAAGAACCGTTCAAATTGACAATTCAATCCGATAATAATCAGTTTTCTATCTATTTCCACGGGTTTCCATTGAAATTACGTAAAATACACCGTCGGAGACAACTGGTAGTCATATAAAATAGCATTAAATATTCTTTACTCCGTACTATCTTTTTAGGTTGGATGGTATAAAAACAATCTTAAATCGGCTATGACCTTTACAAAGGATAAAGTAGGTGGTAATAAATTCAGATCGAAAACCTTTACCTCACGCAGATCTTTTGCTTCAAAAGTTTGGGCGCCTAATTTAATAGCCTGTTTTATAAACAACACTTCGACCTTTTACACGACGTGTAATGTTTCTTTCATGAGAGTAATATTTATCATATGTAAGGTAATTTCTAGAAGCACGTATTTTTTATGGATCTGCTTTGTTTTGTTTATTGGAAACTTACGTTAATACGTTACAGTAGTCATATTAATGCGTACCATTTCGTAATGACTTACTGTTTGATGCAAATTTAATTTATAGGGCTTATACCCCAACATGCTGCTCAATTAACTCACGGTCTGTTATCTCCACAGAAAAATGTATAATTTTCGCAAAAGTTAGATATTAAACACATTTCACTTCTTTTATTTTCGTTCCTCCACCTTTCCCAGTCCTAAGTCGTCCTTTTTATTTAATGTGTAACCTTTTGAAGCCTATTTCTCTCAGGTCCTTTGGGACTCTTGTCAACCATGTGATCCTTTTTGTCTTTTTAGTAGCCATAGAAAACCATTTTTTGAGTAGAAGGTGAAAAATTTGGATATATTATTCGTTTAGCACTAAATTCGTTTACAAGATTCTCAAATGTGTCCCAGATAAGGTTTTCTATATTTGTCTAAGTCTGTACTGATGGGAGGCTTTGACCATGGCTAGTTATCACCGTATCAACCACCATCACATGATATTAAAGTCAAGTGCTAACTTGTTTGCAATAAAAAAAAATATAGATCTAAGATTCGACTGCCATTTAACCAGAATCTTTGTCTATAAAAAACGGTCATTATGGTTCAAACTTAAGTCCAAAACTTTTAATACACTCAAGCAGGGAAGTAATCTGAATTTGTTTTACCTCCTATTATGAAATAATATGTTAAACAAAAACAGCATATACAACGCAAAATCAGTACAAATTTAACTAAATGAATACGCTGAATATATATGAACATATTTTGCTACCAAAAACAGTTTGAATCATAAGAACAATTTATGTGGAAGTGCAAATGCTTGAAGATAAACACAATTGTTTAGGAAACCTTGAAACTGTCTGCGGTGTTACTTTTGACAACACAAAATTTTACTTTCGTTCTCTTTGCTAATCTTTAAACATATTTTGATGAAGTTTTTCATCACAGTATGCGTTGTGTGTGGTTCAACTGTGTTCAACTGTTGCGTGTATGTGGTGTCAAAATATTGGGCACGTCTTTCAAGTCAAGGATGTTACTCCATTATGCGGACGTCGTTGATAAATGCAATATATTCGTTCGTATTATAAAAAGTCAAGTATGAAATCCAATTTTTTTAAGACTTTATTTATCACTTTTGTATTAATGATAAGTTTTTTTAAGCATAATGTTTTAAAAGCTATATGAATAAAATATAAAAAAAGTGTTGATCTAAATTGATAAATGGGGTGATATAACTATGGCAAATACAAAAAATATATATTTTTTGTTAACATATACACATGTATGATTATTTTTATAAAGCCTTTAATCAAATCAAATCAAAATATCTTTATTCAAGTAGGCATATTATAGCACTTTTGAATCGTCAAATTATATTTTTTTTCCTCACTCTTATTCTAATATACGTCTGATGATGGAACTCAAGAACGGCTTAAAATCTAAAGTTACGAGGGTTCCTTCGCGCCCTGATCCGAGAAGAACCCACAACAAACTCAGTCGGGTATTTTTTTTTTACCATCATCATTACAATAACAAATTAGTTTACTATATTTTAATTAAAATTAGAGCAATTTGTTCACTCCCAAGCGTTTCTATCGTCTAGGTAATCTTGCAACTTATAATACGATTTTTCTATCAACTTTCTTTTAACAAAGACTTTGAATTTATTAATTGACATCTTTAGAACGTCTTGTGGGAGTTTATTATAGAAACGTATACAGTTACCCTTAAATGAGTTGTTAATCTTATGCAGCCTACTAGAATTTATAACAAGTTTGTTTTGGTTTCGTAAGTTATATGATGTACATTCACTCTTTTTATTAAAAGAGTCAATGTTTTTATGTACATACAACAAGTTTTCTAATATATATACGCAGTGAACTGTCATTATGTTAACTGCCTTGAATTTGTTTCTTAGCGACTCTCTTGGACCCATATTGTAAATCGCACGAACGGCCCTTTTCTGCAGCACAAATATTGCATCTATATCAGCAGCATTACCCCAAAGTAGAATACCGTATGACATAATGCTGTGAAAATAGCTGAAATATACCAGTCTGGCAGTATCAAAATCTGTCAGATGGCGAATTCTTTTAACCGTGTAAGCCGCAGAGCTGAGCCTGTTCGATAGACCACTTATATGGGGCCCCCACTGTAATCTATTATCTAACGTAATGCCTAAGAAAACGGTATTGTCTACAAGGTCTATTTATTAAATTCATATAAATATACACGCCGATGTCACACGTAGTTTCCAATCCAGCGAAAATTTGGAGAAATCTGTTATTTAACAAATCGAATTGTCAATTTAAACTACTCTTGAATCCAGGTGGATTTACGAATACTTCATTCACTTAAACACATATAATTTTATCAACATGTGTCTCATGAACTCAAAATTAAATTACTCTAGATAAAAATAGTGTATGTATTGTCTCCAAAGTTACGAAAATTGAACGCTATAAATATGAGGGTGGAAAGGCATTACTTAGGATTGGCTACGTCAATTATTACAAAAATGACACTTTTCCTCCGTAGAGTTAGTTTAAAATAGAACCTGTAAGCGAAATAAAAGTTGTAATAATATTTTAGTTGACGTCGAATATAACATCTCAATATATAAATTTAATTTTGTTGAATGCGGTGATTCTTCTTTGCGATTTTGTTGGAATATCTTATTTTCGGTTTGAACAAGTTTTTGACAAAAGCGAAAATATATTCAAACAGCAAATAGAAAAAATCCATATTTTATGTATTTTCTCGGTCCGATGGTGTAATTTATGTAGGTCGTCCATTGTGACTTTAAATAATCAATTTTAGGAGAAAAAAAGGGTGTACAATTCATTGGACCATATGTGCAGGTCCTAAAGGCTTTTATTGCCTTTGTTATTTGCAATTGATAAAGCCTGTCTACTAGCACTATACATTTTAAAAGCAAATCTATTTTGGATTTTTACTTCAATACTAGTACGTAACGACTGAGCGTTAATTTTGTTAGCGATGTGGGAAGCGTATAAATTTATCTTATGTATGCTAATGAATAAAGAAACACTTAGAATTCAAAGAAACCGCAGTTTTATTTATGCTTTTATAATTTTTATATGCAGCAGATAAACTTTAGATATTGTAATTATTTTTATAACAATTTACTCGTTATGAAATATCATGGCAGGTATTATTAAATGATATAATTATATTATCATTATGAAATGACAAGCTAATTTCAGCAGCTTAACCGCTAACCCAGATCAAGTTGTCATTCTTGACCACACTTAAAAAATCACTCATAATTGGACTAACTTTTTAGGAGTTTTGTCACATACATAAAAGTCAAGAGCAAATATTAATCCTCGAGGAGAATAGTCAGATATAGACAAAGCAATGACTGGACATAAATATATTAAGATAAAGTTGAATTCACATTTTTCACCTTTGTTACAATAATAAAGATAAATATCTCTAAAATCGATAAGTACTTGCGTCATCGCCGTGTTCAATCATGCATCCCGCAGACCCGGCTCATAAACATTACATTATCATAAACTGGAAATAATTATCTGCGAAACAGACTATAAAAATATTTTGTATTTATTTAGTCCTGCTATCGTTTCATATAAATTTATGAGGCAATTAAATGAACACCTACAGAATCAAATACGCATTGCTTCCGTTGGAGCAGGTAACAAACATAAAAATAATAATTTCATTCATATAAATAAATAGCCAATAAGGTAAAAATTAATGTTAATTTAATAATGACTATAAACAAAAGTTTTACATGAAACTTTACGGTTTGTTGCCTGAGCAAAGAAACCATGGGATTAGGATAGGAATAAACTGCCAAAATATCTAACCCCTGTTATCAGCAACGTATTGGCATTTCACTGGTGTTCTCAAAATGCGGATACGATAGAATTTCAGCCATGACAATGAGAGTTTCTTAATAAAAAAGCCGGGACTTTAACTCAGGACCTCGTATAGGATAAGCTGACCATTAGACTAAAGAGGTCACCGGGTTATATTGTTTCTACCGATCTGCTGGTGCCCTACTAAATGATGGGGAGAGTATTGCTGGGTTTAGTGAGTATTCTGGCATGTCAGCTAGTCCCATAGTCCTTATCTATATATACATACAAGAGATATCCAGGTATCTATTGACTCATCACGACATCTCTGGAACCGTAAGGCGCAGAGACTTGAAATTTTGTAAGAATATTCCTTTTGCCATGTAGAGGTCAGCTATAAAACGGATTTTACTCAATTCCACCCGCAAAGAGGGTTGTGGGGGTGTTAACTATTGACTCATCGCGATATCTCAGGAACCATAAAACTTGAAATTTGGTAGGAATATTCCTTTTGCCGAGTAAAGAGCATGTTTCTTATTTGTAAAACATTTTGCCTAAATTAATAAAATTGCTACCCAAAAAACATTATACGCAGACGAAGTCGCGTAAGAGTTCAGCTAGTAAGATTATATATCTGATCGGGGTGTGTGCGGTAAATATCTATGAGGAAAAGGATTTATCTCAAACCAGGCCAAAGACATTTTGCCAGTTTTTCCTTTAACCAAATTAAAGCCATTTTCTTTACTTACATTATCTAAAAAACCTTTAAGCATTTCACGTGAGCTTTCAGTAGGTAGCGGTCTACAATGTTTTGCAAAATAAATAAATTAATGGATAAATATTTGAAAAGGCTATGTTAAGTATGAACAGTATGAAACGAAACACCAGGTCTATTGCCCGCATTTGTGTATAACCATATAAGGCAAAAACAACATTAGAAAGTGATACTGTCAGAACCGGAAGACTCAGTACCCAGAAGCAGTTGCTTAATGATTAAATTCAAGTTAAATATTTATATATGTAAAGTTATGCATTATATTTTATTCTTAATCTCTAATTAGATTTAATTATATTCGATACCTATACGTTTTATATTTTCCTATTAGACTCACAGATAAAAACCTTTTGCTCGCTTGTTACATTTCATCGATCATTTTTTTTTATTTGATGTAAGGTGCAACTAATATATGAACTTTTGTGTACTAAATTTATACCTGGCTCAGAAATTCTAATACAATATGGTCCTAGTAATTAAGTCTTAATAGATCTCAAGTTATCGATAACATTTCAGATCAATATTTTTACCCTTGCATAATAGAACAGTTGCTTTGTAAATATTAATTGGTGAGGTTTCGAATTTTAAAAACTTCAGACACTAAATCTACTCCCAATAATTCTATAAATCTCGTAATTTCACAAAAATTAAAGAATCTAAATGTGGATAAAATATTTTGTATATCCTTCTGAATTCTTTTACCTTAGTTTTTACGAATATAGACTGATTCTAAAAATGGAGCTTTTTACATTATGGATATGATCATTTTCAACTTTTAGTTTCCACAATTTTTGAAAAATGTTAAATACACTTTTAACAAATAGTACTTTTAATAAATTTACAGAATACGCAAAATAAAGATTACATAAATTTTATTTTTGTTATTATTTGATGAATATTATTTTTTTGACATTACCAATCTGTATTTGTTATTTATTTTAGTATGCATTTTCTGTTTTCTATCATAGTCTAAACTCCCGTAAAATATTTACTACACGTAGACAAGGCAGTTGCCTCAAGCCCCATATTTTTAATAGTACATCCTTTAAATAGTGTTATGAAGTATATTTCGGTTTCAACATGCAGGTTAGCAATTTATTTGTATATACTACGCTGTATTTTAGGTGAATAAGCTATTGTTCATTCAATAAACACCTGATTTGATGGTTATGACGCCGGTGCCAGAAATAGTGCCATTGACGCCTTCTACGTCGATACTGTAAAACGTCGAACAATTTTGACGCAAGAAATTGTAGATAAAGAGGCGATGGAGAGAGTTGAAGAAATCAGTAAATATGTAATAATAATAACATTTATTTGATCATAAGTTGAAACAATTAACACGTAACTGTATTATAAAAACCAAATATGAAAAACAACTGTCCCTAAACTAGGTGAAAACTACATTTTAAGCGATAGCGCTCTCCTTCCTATAAGTGTACTAATTAGTTATAAAAAAAAGTTGATGGATGTGTGTGTATTTGTATGCGTGTGTGGATGTGTGTAAGTGTATGTGCGTGCGTTTGAGCATGTGTGTGAGATTGTATATCTTTTATACTTGGTCATTCCAGCGCTGGAACTCCAAAAGCCTCTCGGAATCCTGATGTTTTACATCTAAATTTAGTTAAGGAATATATATTCAAGGCCTTGTTTATTGTGTTATATATTCTCGAGCTAATGATATAATATTGTCTCTCTGTTTTATGACTTTCTGTGCGGAGTTTTTATCGTTAATGTTTATATCGTAGGTAGTGGCGGTGTGTGTACGGTTAATTATATGAAATAAGAAATTTTGGTGTCAAAACTTTGCAGTCTTTGTATAATTTATGTGTTGCAAATCTAAATGACCTATTTGTCCTAACTTTAAAAACCGATCTTTGCGCTCTTTCCAGTTGTAGCATAGAAGTTTTTCTACTGTCGCCCCAAACGTATCAACACAAAACCTTTGGTTGTTTATGCTGAAGTTTAATTGATTTGTCGATTAATTTTGCACTAAATTAAATAGAACCTTTTCTTACAGACATAAAAATTTACTTTTGTGATATATGAGGTAATATGTAGTAACGTATAGTAATTATAGCCATTGAAACGTTTTCCCTAGGTAGAAAAAGAAACTTTTTATGCCGTATATTAATTTTTTCGTCTAACTATGATCAAACGCATCAAAATGTTATACCTTAAGGTCAAATTTTGTGCTGCTATATTTTTTAATGCTAGAACTTAGTGGGCGGATTGATTTGAATATAATTTAAAATTTTCATGTTTTGGAAATTTTGAATTATATCTAAATCAATTTCTATGCAGTAATCTTAATCGGTATATGAAGTTTATTACCCATTATGATTTTCTTTAGCGCCTATTATTTTTTCATATCTACAGTTTTATTCAAATTTAATTGTACGTATGTAGTACATTTAGTCATAGACTGTATGCTTGTAGGTATTATGACTTGACATATTTCCAATTTGCATTATGCCCTATGTTAATCTTGTAAATGTTATTTATAATAATAGTGGTGAATTTTAAATTTAGCGATTGGCTCTCGGACTCGGTTTGACGCAAGAAATGCTAATGATTCTATATTAACACTGAATCCCAGAACAATGCTCCGTCTGTAATTTACTTAAATAAAACGCTCTTTGGAATATTTACGTGATCAGAATTATTTTAGAGGTACAATAGTTTTCATTTACCCATATGTTTCCTTTAAATTCTATGAAGAGGAACTAATTAATTCAATTTGCATATACCTGTTTCAAAAAATTGGACATCCTATATGCAACCTTTTGCGAAAATGTCATAGAAAGGACATTGCAATAGCCTAAGAAGAAGGTTATGGGGTTAATTACTTCTATAAATTATAACAGTTTTAAGGGTGACTGATACTGTAATTTAAGGTCTAAGGAAGAATTGGGAGTTATTTTTATTTCACAAGCATTTACGACGTCATTTAAGTAGGATAGTGTTACAGGGTTGACCTAAAGGATTTACGGAAAATTAAGTTATGATGAGTTTCTGGATATTAGTCAAGTAATATGCGATATATCCTTGATTGTATCATAGTTACAAGACTTTAATCATTGCCTTTCTCATATAATTGACAGTCTATACAACAATATGAAGTAATTGTTTCTCAATTTAAGAAATATTTAGTTAAGGCTCTGTTTTCTTTGGTAACAAAGCTTCTTGCAAAATAGACATTATATTGCATCATTTACCGCCACAGCTGCTATTAAGGTCCATTCAAAAATAATCTGGTAACTTTACAATTCGTTTTTGAAACAAACTTCCCTTTTAGTACATTGGATACACCCGTTTTTGTTTTATAAATACTTTTTATTTATATTAAATACCTGTAATAATTTCTATGTTGCTTAGTAAACTAATATCAAAATATTCTTTATTCAAGGCTGAAAAAGCACTTTAGAAACGTCTATAGTCTCGTCGTCGTCGTCGCTTCAACCGATGGAACGTCCACTGCTGGACATAAATTTCACGAAATGATGCCCATAAGGCCCGATCTTGCGCCGCCTGGCTCGAGCGGCTACCGGCGACCCTCTTTATATCGTCGGTCCACCTTGTGGGGGGTCTTCCTACACTGCGTCGTCCGGTGCGGGGTCGCCATTCCAGCACCTTCCGGCCCCAACGTCCATCGGTTCGTCAGGCTATGTGCCCCGCCCATTGCCACTTCAGGTTCACGATTCGTAGAACTATGTTGGTGACTTTGGTTCTGCTACGGATCTCCGTACGGATTTCTGATTTGATCACGTAGAGAAACTCCGAGCATAGCCCTCCCCATCGCACCCTGAGTGACTCTGAGCTACTGAATGAGGCCCATAGTCAGCGACCACGTTTCCAATCCGTATGTAAGCACTGGTAACACGCACTGTTCGAAGACTTTACTCTTCAGGCACTGACGGATATTGGACGAAAAAGTCTTTCGGAACTTCCCGAACGCTGCCCAACCGAGTTGGATTCGGTGGTTGACCTCTTTCTCGAAATTGGACCTACCTAGCTTTTCGAGTGTCGAGTTCTCGACGATGACTGGGTGGAGCGGAACATGGATGTTGGACATAACTTTTCGAGAAGCTCTGCTGAGGTCATCGAGCATTGCATTGAGATCTTCCAGAGTCTTAGCCATAATGACCACGTCGTCGGCAAACCGTAGATGAGTGACGTACTCGCCATTGATGTTACTTCCCAGTTCGTTCCACTCCATAAGCTTAAACGGGTACTCCAACGCCGCAGTAAAGAGCTTCAGGGAGGTAATATCTCCCTGTCGCACTCCACGCTGCAGTTGGATAGATTCTGTGCTTTGGTCCTGTCTACGGACTCTCTACTGTAGTCTGTCCGTTGGTAATACATCTACCACTCGTTCGGAAAGTTGATTCCGCTGCAAAGAAACCGGCAAGAAACTCAACGGTTGCTCCTTTTAATTTAGTTTTTGTAGGTAACAGCGTGTTTAGCTTTCATGTGAAACTGGAGTCAAGTTCAAACATCTTTGTCGCTTAAATAATATGCCTTTTGTAATAGTCCATTTTTAACATATTTTTTAAAACTATGTGGAGGCAAAGCCAAAAGTGATTCGGGTATCTTGTTAAAAATGCGTATGATCAACCCGAGAAATGATTTCTGAACCTTCTTCACTCTAAATTTTTTTTTTTCTGTATGTTCTCTGTACTTGTTTCGTTTTTTTTATGATACTAAACTGTAAACTAGGACAAGTGCGTTTTAATAAAGATAAATAAAAAATAAATAAAATATGGTATTACAAGTTTATTTTTATTTATTGTGCTAAAATTGTACGTACAATAAATTTAACTAGGATTAAAACCTTGTCTTCACTGCGAATAAGATAAAAGAGGTAGCTTTTATACGTTGCGAGTGAAGTGCATATTATTGGACATTATATTTGTCTTTCAATTCCGACTATTAATTTACATTCCATATAAATAGGTTGTTAAAATTTTTAATTGCTAACAAAATACTAATTTATTCATCCTCTTAGGTTTAAGTAGAGTGTTTTCAAACATTAATTAAATTAATTTTAAGCAAACGTAAAAGTTTTAAAGGTTATAGCTTTATATAATGGTGTAGGAATGTAGTTTATTTTTTTATATTACTTGTTATATGGAGGCTTTTATAAATTCTCCGATGGCAATATAAGACAATAGCTAAAACGTGCCCAATTGAGAAGGTTACACTGCTTTTATTAAACTAAGAATTTCACGTTTCTCTAAAAATTGCCAACATATTCACTATTTTATTCAAAATGGTATAGAACGTCTATAGTCCTAGCCTTGGGCGACTTATATTAGAAGTATCGAGTCTGTAAAAGCGAACCTTAAGGAATACGTGACTTGAATTGGCACATGTTTCTTGCATATTTCAAAGGGCTATTTCGCACATATAAAAAATAACGTCCTCTTTTTATTAATATTGAAAATTGTGTAACAACTCTTCTAAATTTGCAAAGTTGTTCCAATACTTCTACAACGTTTTTAAATCCTATGTACGCATTTTTATCTATCTTCAAACAGCGTGTAGTAGACCACTGTCTTTATTTAATTCTCAGCATCTTTAATGTTTGATATGGAGTTTCATAACGCTGTATATATAATATTATATGTATGTAAATTATATTTCTTTTGTAAGACCGCCTAATTGCACACTAAATTTTGTTAATTTTTAGTTTTTCTATTTTCTTTTGTCCTATTTATGTGGTGTTCGATAAAGTATACATTTATATCTATCAATTTTCTATATATATATAGAAGATATTCAGGTACCTATTGACTCATCACGTTATCTGTGGAACCGTAAGGCGTAGAGACTTCAAATTTGGTAGAAATATTCCTTTTTCAGTATTTGGTCTTATTTGTAAAACAGTTGGCCTAAATTTATGAAGATGCTACCCAAAAGCATTCCACGCAGACGATGTCACGGGTTCAGCTAGTATTTGTATACACTTAATGACAACTGCATGTATGAAATGTACTTTCTAAAAAGTACTCCATAATATTACAATTGAATTTAGTATTTTACAATTGAAGCAAGTGCTATTAGGATAAAGATTAATTCCTATATACAATTATAACGGAAATTTCACTAATGATAGCTGGTGTAGTAGTGACCAACTAAAGATTTATAAGGAATATGGGGACGAAACATATTAATTTTAAAATAAATTATGTACGAAAATTGAATATCAATATATTGTATTGACAGTGTTATAATTGTTAATATGTACGTATTACAAGTGCGTGCGTACAGTGTACACATGTTAAAAGTAAAACTTCTTTGGCAAACTATTTTTTAGTTTTGTTTATATTTACAAAAATTTAAAACTTTAGCTTTCTGAGACTTAGAGGGAGGGAAAGAGGAAGATATGTTAGGAATTTAATTGTTATTAATATATTAAGTGTCGAAAATTAATACAAATAATTTATGGAAATCTCAAATGACGAATTGTAAATAAAAATGCCACATGTTTTTTGTCAATATTAGAAATTATTCATTATATTTTGTTTTTGAATTAAAAATTTATAAAAGTGAATTTATGAAACATTTTTATTTTATATTTTATGAACAGAATAGTATATCAAACTATTAAATGACTAGTGGCAAATTATAACGTCACATGTTATTTGTATTAAAACTACCTAACCTTTAAATGAATTAGCATAAAAAACGCTGCATATATTCGTGACACTAATCACGCGTTTCATCCGTAAAAATTTTACCCTCGTGCGCCTAAGTAGGTTTCACTTTAAAAATGTAGAGATTCTTATTCTTTTAATTAATTACTTGCATGTATGTTTATTGAAAAGGGACTTCTTTTATTTCAACGATTGCGACGGAAATTGTAAAGATTTGCTTTTTACACAGTCCTCTTTTCATTTGGCCTTTTTCATTCGAAGCTAACGAAGGGATTACTCGTTACAACTGGTACTTGAAGGCTTCACTTACTTTATTTCTTTTGACGCTTTAATTAAGCGAGAATGGAATTCTGGACTTTTGATTTACAAAATATATTATTTGAATATCTAATTCTTTTTGAATATTACCTGTAATACACGATGAGGTTATTAACGTTGAATAATTGCTTTTTGAAGTTGAACTTTTTTACGCTCACGAGACTAAATTTTTTACAGATGAAACACTTTATTAGCGCCACGAAGATGGACAGCGTTTTTTATTTCGTTTAAAGGTTAGGTAGTTTTAATATTTACAAATAACATGTGGCGTTATAATTTGACACTTGTCATTTAATAGTTTAATATACTATTCTGTTCATAAAATATAAAATAAAAATCTTTTATAAATTCTCTTTTCCAATATTTAATTTAAAAAAAATTAATAATTTGTGATATTGACAAAATACACGTGGCATTTTTATTTAGAATTCGTCGTTTGAGATTTCAATAAATCATTTGTATTAATTTTCGACACATGTTGATATCTTCCCTTTTCCCGCCCTCTAAGTCGTAGAAATGTAAAGTTTTAGATTTGTATAAATATAAACAAGAATTAAAAATGGGTTGCCAAAGAAGTTTTACTTCTGGCATGTGTACTTCAATTATATATAATGTATCTAGGAGGTTCAGTATTTTAGTCTCAGCATAACGTGATCCTTATAACGTATTAGTAAAAACTTATATGCGTAATTATTAAAATTAAAAGCATATTGTGCTTTTAAGTGAAGATAAACTATATTAATATCCTGAGAGTAATTATAGGGTATTGTAAAGCCAGCCAATCTATTGGAGCAGCTTGGTGGGTCTATGCTCTAAAAGAGAGACCCTTTCTATGATTAAGGTCTCCTGTAATTTATAAGCAGTTACAGTACGTTAAAGTTCACCATACTTAACAACCACCTTTATTTCGAAATTGAGGGCAGATTTAATATCCAATTTAATTTTGCATACTTGTTGTTCATAAGCAAAACTTGTCTTAATAGTTTATAGACAGAAAATATGTGTTACCAGAGGAATTAGAAAACAAATGTATGTTACGTGAAGCAATTAACACGCGATGCTCTTGATAGCCACTCGAGTTAAAAAACTAATGTTTTATTTCAATTAAACGTAATGTTACACCGTTTTAGTGTTTAACGATGATTTTATAATTAATTTCATAAATTGAGACAATAAGAGAATTTTTGAAATAACGTTTAAGACATTGGTCACACTCTCCCTCTGTATATATTATATATCCTGCTCTAATTTTCAACTGTTAGTGAAATATTTTTTTATTCAACCACTCAAGTTTACGTACATTTTTTTTAACTTGTAGTCACATGGGTAATAAAAAAAAATTAGAAGTAATAGACTACAAGCCCATGGAAAACATTAACCAGTTATATGAACCAACGTGAATGACGTTTAGAAGGCTGTTACTAAACAAGTAAATATTTATTTTTTATCCTAATAACAAATAAAGATATTAGGATAAAAAAAATATTTACTCGTGTAACTTCTGAGCAGTACAGGTACTGCTCAGAAATGACGACTTAGTGCTCAAAGTTATTTTATGATATAATAACGGCCTTCTAAGTGTTATTCACGTTGGTTTATTTAACTGGTTAATTTTTTCCATGGGCTTATAGTCTATAATGGAGGAAAGAGAATCGTATATTTATTAGTCTTAAAGTTTTGAAAAACTTTCGAATATTATAACTAATAAAATAAATAAAACATTATGCATAAATACATTCAAAAGGATAATATCATGAAAGGCGAAACGTAAAGAATTTATCCAGCCATAAAAATAAGTTATGAAAATGGATTGTACTGTGAGTTTTACGCACGAATTACCTTCACGCTGTTCACAGAGGTTATCAAGGAAAAATGTTAAATTTCAAATAAATAATAACTTGGGGTACTTACGTTGTTAGTCATGGCTATAATATTCATAGTTTTCAAACTTCTAAGGTCAATTTGAGGTTACTGTTATAAAGTGAGAATAAACTTCAATTATTGATAAAGAGATTTTACCAGCTCAAGAATGACAACATTTTGTAAAGAAAAACAATTGTCATGTCTATTGTATTCCAAAAACTTTAGTCAAAGCTTTTTTGAATTTGACCTGTACTATATCAATCAATGTATCTCTGTCTATATCAATGCTTAGTACAAATTATTTAGTTTTTTTTGTGTTAAACTTTTTGTTCCTCATTCTTTTAAATTACCTTTTTATATATATATTCGTTTTTACATAAAATAACTCTCATATATTATAGCTATGTATATGTGTTAGTAATTAGTGGAAACTTGACTGATTTTAATGTAGTTTTTAAGGTATAGAGTAATTATTTGTTTCCCAAACAGATAAATAAAGTAACGAAATCTTTCAAATTAGTTTTCATTAACTTCAAGAACTCTGATTCACTTTAAAATTTGCACACGTATCCAACATAATATTTAATATCATATCATGTTTATACACCATAATCAGGATAATGAAAACACTTGGATATTGATATTAAGATATATTTGGTATATAAACAACGCAGGATGAATGATGATAAAATTGTGAAAATACAATTTTACCTTGTCTTACATATAAACAAAATATCGTAAATGTTGCTGTGATAAATATCAACTTGCTTATTGCAAATAATTGTTACTGACACGTGGTTTATGAAACAAGTAAGGAAGTTCGAAATGGGAAAAACTTTTAATGTATAGTTCAACTTGATAGTGTTCTAAAAAACTTAAATTTGTCTCATTACGTTAATTTCTCTTTCAACGATTTTCCTATTGTAGTGAGGGAAGCTCAATCGCTGGAGATATTTAAACGATGAGTAACGCATTATTATCTCACACTTTGAACGTCAAGTAACAATAATTTATGTATGTTTGTATATATTATAGTTATTTGTATAGTATTTATTGTATACCTAACCTACCATATCTCGCACTTATAATTTCTGTTCGCCCAAATGTTTATTAGTATTGTTGCTAATTTTTGGTGTACCATAAAAGTTCTAAAATCTTGGGATAGTTATGGACTGCAACTTCACTTGGCAACCACAAGTTAACTCGGTGAATAAATAATTGTTTTCGACTATCACGTCCCTTAAAAGGTGGGAAACATCTCCTACCTCTTAAAACCAAGATTACTTTGGCCGAATCAATTCTTTAACCTATCCTGCATTAAACAGACATTAGTTATTTGTACCTTGGTATAATCTTACCAAACAAATTAGAAATACTACAACGTTAGATTTATATTGGGATTAAGAAAATTTGACCACTTTAGTGAATATCGTTCTCGTCTCAAGTGGCTGCCGTACAACGTCGCAACATTCATGCTTTTTCCTTACTTTATTCTGTTCTCTATGTACCTCATACTCCTTCTTACATTGAAGAACGTTTCATTTTCCTCTGTGATGATCTTAATACTTACCTTGACCATTGTTCCCGATCTAATAATAAACTAAAGGTTCCAGTATGTAAAACTAGTTATTGTAAGAAATGTTTTACTGTCCAGGTTATAAGTTTATTGAATGCGCTACTTGATAATATTCGTCACTCAGAGTCATTAGTGGTTTTCAAAATTAGTTTGAAAGAGTATATAATTGGCTCGAAATTGCTGTGAATAACACTCTTTTTTTTAAATCTCACTTCATTTATTTCTGGCACTGTTCTGCCCATTAATTTATTAATAAGCATCCATTTTTACAAAGGATGTCTGGAAGCGATTGCTTGCAGTAATAAGACTGCTTTTGCACGCTACTTGCTTTAGCTTTTTTTATTATAATAAAAGAACTTTATTGGTTTACAACCATGGTTTACATATACAAAATAAAAAGAATATGAATGTGAAAAGGCGTAGAACTCAGCTTAGTTGCTTTTCAGTTCCAACCATATATTATACAAGAGCTGCCAACTCAAGTAAAAGAGCTTATATAAGTAATAAAGTAAAAAATAAAACAATTTAAACTAATGTCCCAACATGAGCTGTGAGTATGTAGTATTTACGGGAAGTAGTTCTAAAATCAATGAAAGCCACATACCAATAGAGAAAACTATATTACAACGGCGTATAAACTAAAAACTTATCTGTTTTTAACCTACTAATAATTTATTTAATTCAATTTTTTTGCATAAAATATGTCTATTACAGGTCATATTTCATCTTATACAGATATGCAAATTTTTACAGATTACAATTTTAAATATAAAATAAATAAATAAAATTCATAACATGTCACATTCTACAATTACAGAAAACTTATATCGGAAAATATATGTCTTTAAATTTACCGAAAAACATGCCAGATTGAAAACCATAATATTAAAAACAATTTGGAACATTAAGAAAGTCATCAACAGAGTAACAGCACTTTTCGATCAACCATAGAAACAAAGGTTTTTTAAATTAATTTATAGATAGTTCCTAGATTGTAGAGGGCAACTTGTTTAAAATTCGCACCATCATATAATAGGAACTGCGTGAGTATAGGGCAGTTTTACAGTAAGGATCATCAAATGCTAATTTGCTATCCCGTGTTTCAAAAGGAACATTTAAATATTTTTTTCCGAAAACTGCCATTTCAAATATATAGAGTGTCGGCACTGTTGGCAGATGTAAGCTTTTAAATAGTGGCTTACACGACTGCATTTGATTTTTTTTACAGATTGCCCGGACGCACTTTTTCTGTATAAGGAATACCTTCTGTATTTCAGTAACATGATTCATATAAACATGATCATATTACTTTTTAATAATAAAATTAAAAGACAAAAACTAATAATAAAGTAAAATTAAATAGATTTAGACAATAATAATTGGAATAAAAAATTATGATTTAACTACTGTCCAATTTATTTCGGATTTCTGGGTTTTTAAAGGCCATTGCTTGCACAGGACTTTAAACGTATTGACAGACTTGGATATCCTAATTGATGGTGGAATATCATTCCAACACTTTGATACTGCATACCGGAAACTGCCTTTAAAGCTAGCAATATGAGGCCGCTGGATAATTATAGTTTTGTATTTCCAGTATGTGTTTGTGTGCAATAAAGTGTTTCTATCTATAAAAAGTAATCTATCTACCTTAAATTAGGCCGTTCTCATTCTCGTCTCCTCAATATTTGCGTCACATGTGACGTGTTTACATGTATTTTACGACTTAAGATTAGTTACTGGCAAGCCTCAGCGATTCGCGTTGACGGAAGGGCACGCGGCGCGACGGCGGCCCCCGCTCGTAAAACTGCACCAAGTTCATGGAACAACATGGATACCGGCGCCCACTGAATTTCCACAGTTTTATTAAATAACAGGCGAACATTTTTCAAACGATTGCGTCAATGTTCAGGCAGAGCACACGATATTTGCGTCTGAGCGATTATTAATAGAATCGGTTGGCGAAAACTTGACTAGTCATCGATTTTATTTTAGACGTACTAAGCAAGTAAATAAAGTAGTATATACTTCACGCGTTTTGTTTGCACAAATTTTCAATCGGATCTATCAATCGCGCAATCTATTTTGGAAAGCTCTAAAACGGTAAAACGTATATATATAATCGGTGTCGTCACCGGCGTCGTAGCAATGTTTTGTTTTGAGCTAAGTAAAGAGCGATCGCCGCGATTGAAATATTTACATAAGATTATTTTCGGTGGGCATGGGACTTATTTATGCCTCCACGGGCGTCATTCACTTTCAGCATGTGAAAGCAATTTACCCATATTTTAGTTTGAATGACGCATTTGAATGTTTTCATAAGAATTACGATTACGAAAGCATTTCGTGCAAAGTTTTTATTTAATTGACTATTCATTAATATAAAAAGTCGAACATATTAATAAAAAAATTGGTTGTCTGTAGTTGAAGGACGATAATTTTACGCGATATCGTCAGAAGACAACATGGACGAAAAATTGTTGTTGTAGTAAACAATGAAATTAGGCCGATCGCGCCTCCCTATCGCTTGTTCCGCGCTCTCGCTTGCAAGTTCAGTTCAAGCAGACCGTGACAATAAGTCCTGCTTTTTGTGTGTTATAAGACATTATCAAATAAATAAAGTTATATTACTTTTTGTCTTTCCTGTCCTGTGATTTACATAATATATAATTGGGATATACGAAGTTGAAAATATGCTATTGAGTCCACGAAGATTATCTGAAGGGGATTTTGCTTAAAGAGTGCATTGAACTTGAACTTAAATATAAATATTAAATGCAGTTCACATTACCCGTAAAGTCGAAAATCTGCGACGAGAGCGACGAAAATCTGTATCTCCGACGAAGATGATCGTAGGTAGGTACGTATCGATGGATAACAGTGTTAAATGTTACATGTTTTATGACCTTAATGATAAACCGCAGGTGTTGTTATACCTACGAACTTTAAATAAAAAAGTGGCGTACATGTGAAACTAACCTCTTTACCTGCGTCAGCGGGAAGCCCTTAAGGTGTACATATTACGTAATCAGTAAACCCAAAACGGTCCTCGAGTTGTTTCTAAACGGAACTGTTTAGCGGTTGATGACCCATCATACTGAATAGCACGTACTACACACATTCTGCTAATGTACGAGTAAGAGGAAAACATGAATTATAGCGCAAAAAATCAATTTAAAACAATGCGTAAATAACAGCGAAATCTACAAATGAAATGTTGAATTATTTCTCTTTAATTGCCTCTACATTGCGCATGTTAGCATCTCATTCAATTTTTGTAGTAAATACTGCCTTTGACAAGAATCTTTCCTGTCCTTATTAACCATAGTAATTCAAATCTAGTTTTTTCTCAATTTGATGGTTTGCATAATAAGTTACAAAACTTTTTTAATCAAGATTTTCGATTTAATTGATATCTAAGTAAGCGATTCATTAATCCATTTCCTGAGATTTTCTTATATCCGTATAAAATAATCGGACAAATGTAGCATTGTGACAGTCGAGTGGGTAAAATGACCAAATCTTACTACTTCATTTTATATTTACGCACCTTTCTTTAAGTACCAAGATATTAGATTGCAACTAGGTAGTTAAATCTTTAATTGAAACCCTTCTAGGTTCATTGATGGATCCATTCATCCAATTAATAAGAGTCGCCAAAAGGCGATAGCTATAATCTTTACTGGATTTATGTATATTGTGTCCTTAGAAGAAACTTACGTCCAGTAGTAGATGTTTGGACGTCCGATAAAGGTTAAGTTGATAATAATAATGATTTTTTCTGGCTATCTAACTATAGCTAAAGTAACAATGAATGATGAATCTGCTTTTACAATATATGAAATTCACTCAAAATCTTATTGAAAATACTAATGGCGGCGTTTAATCGTTGCAGTTATTCTATAGTGATAGAAAGATTGACACGTTAAAAATTAACGAGACCATCAATGCAGTAGAAATATGAAAAAGGAATCCGCGCTTGGATCGTTATATCTATTCAAAACTGCTCGAAAATTCACGATATTCGCTCCATAAGCCCAAAATACAGCCTGCGGTTAAAATTTTCAGCACGCGATAAATGTTACAATACTATTAATATTGCCCTTATGTAAAATTATCATATATTCCTTGGAGACTTATAACTAAAGATAAAAAAGTACAATTCTTTCTTTAAAACAAACAAAAAATGTTATATTTCGCTATATAAAAATATATTTATTTATTTTATTTTACACTTATATTACTCATACAGAAAATACAAAAACTTAAACTAGGAGACTACATAAATTTGCATAAACGGCGGCCTTATCGCTAGGGTAGCGATTCCTTCCAGGCAACCGTTGATTATAAAAATATTATTTAATAATTGAGGGTAGGCGATGAACTTACACATGAATAATTACACACGAGTACTTAAAATGTATACACAAAATAATGATAATAAGATAAATATTAAAAGAATATACTAATAAATATTTTGATATAAAATATATAAAAATACTAATATTATATATAATAAAAATACTAATAATAACTGCCTCATTGGTCTAGTGGTTAGCATGTTCGACATAAGGTCCTGGGTTCAAGTCACGGGTCGGGCCAATTCAAAAATACATCATAACTGAAGAACGAATAGCGATTTCATACATTTTCTATTTTAATACTTTATAGAAGGTGGTTACGGACAGTAAAAGAAAATTGGAAAATTTCAGAAAACTTAACGACTCTTTAATCTTTACTTTGGCTGTCTAAAGTTCGTGCATTTCGTTTTTTTTTTTGAGCATTTGCGACGTAGGCACACACTGAAAACAATTAAAAGTGCGTGCGTACGAAGTACACATGTCATTTGTGAAATTTCTTTGGCAAAATAATTCTTATGTCTTGTATATATTTATATAAATCTAGAACTTTAGATTTCCGAGACTTAGAGGAAGGGAAGAAGAAAGTTAATGTAGTATAATTATTTTAAATAATTAATTTGAAATTAAATGTTAAACGTTTTTAAAAATATATAAGAAAATATTAAGTGTCGAAAATTAATATGAAAACAATATTGAAATCTCTAATGAATTGTAAATAAAAACTCGTTTTTTGTCAATATTAGAAATTATTAATTAAATTTTGTTTGTGAATTTTAATTTAGAAAGGAGAATTTATGAAATATTTTATTATGTTATTTGTAAATAACTAAACTACTTTTTTATTTGTAAAACTTTAAAACTACCTAACCTTCGGACGAATTAGCATAAAAAACGCTGCACGTCTTCGTGAATCTAATCACGCATTTTATCCGTAAAATTTTTACTATGTTTCCTTTTTAAATATTTTCCTATATTTCTTCGAAATCAGAAACTACGCGGGGAATTAGTAGTATCGAATAAATGTTGAAGTAGGCCTTGAACCAAGATTTAATCATTGTTATGATAATTTTAAGTTTCTTTCAAGGAGAACTACCTCTGTGTCTGTTTGTAATTTCAAACTACACATTATTATTCAATATTTTTTTTACGAGATCTTGTGATATAATACCAAGGCGTCATATCCGTCGGGCGACGTTATTTGACCTTTTCAACAGGGTTAAAACACTACCTAACGTGTATGACGTCAAATTGAGTTACATTTGGCTGGGAGCTTGTTTAAGCGCAATATTAGACTCTAAATATTGGATCAACCTTACACGAACTGTGTTGCCTTGGAGGCTAAAGAATTGGTATAGGCATGTTATATTTAGAAACCTTATTCATATTATATGGTATGATATGTATACTTTGTAACAATGTCTTTCATATGACGTATTCTGTGGGCTACATTTAGCTTTAGGCTATATTTAGGCTACATTAGCCTTATTGGCAAGTATTCATTTCATAGAAATCTGACCACTACCCAGGTGGATATACTCGTGAAGAAATTCATATATTCTCCAATATGACATAAGTTAGAATAAGCCTTATTAAGTTTTAGTTGATTTATCAACATAATAGCTGTTCTGAATTGTAAATATATATATTTGTATAAAATTTCGAGGTTCCCATAGTTTTACGGGATCGAGAGTTACATGGCGACACAGGACGCAGATAAGGTGGTAATAAAAGTCATATTTATCTTTTTCAGATTGCGAGTCTTTAATCCGTAAGATGCTAGTCCTAGAACCAATGAAGCGGTATACTATAGATCAAATCAAGAAGCATCGGTGGATGTCAGTTGAGCCTTATACGGTGCCAACCATATCAACGGATCCAATGAGGAGTCCTGCACATGTCACACACCACACACAAGAGCCCAATGAGCAAGTGCTTCGCTTGATGCAAAGTCTGGGAATTGATCCAGTCAAAACAAAAGAGGTAAGCAAAGTCCATTTTTATTCCATAGTTCTAGAAATTAATTTTACAATAATTGCACATTGAACAAAATATTCAGACACGACTCACATACTTATTTAAAATAAACGTTAAATCAATTCAATTGTAGATTCATTATTTTCCCTACTTATATTATTGGTACTCGTATAACAAACACGCCATCGTTATCGTCCCCCCTCCCCCTTACGTCGAACTTCTCTCATAGACTAACTACAAAGTTCACAGATACATACAATTTGTTACACATTATTAGTGTCTACACGTTTTATAGTTAGTCATGATAATCTGTGCTCAATTGGCAAAGTTCACGTGATTTATTAATAAACAGAATTATTTACAAGCAACCAATTTTCACGTAACATGTCTCTGTTAGCCACACAACTCCAGATAACCTGGGGTATCATTGCAAATTTCTTTCACCACCAGAGTCTTCGCTCGAACAGTTACGATCACCACGCGGCAATCTACCTCCTGCTTCTGGAGCGGCTGCGAGCGCGCGTGGCTGGGAGCGACTGCCGTAGACCAACTCGCAGGCCCTCTTCGGTTGCAGACCAGGCGCTGGCCAGGGAGGTGCATGATGTTAGGCGCGAACATCACAATAGGTTAGTCTCTCGTAGCTAACCCGCTATAACGCCAATTATTACAAATTACTCTACAATGTCATTATGATAACTTAAACTTCATTTAGTCCTAACCCTGAAGACGTTTTTTCAAAGATTTATCATCATGGTAGAGGCTAGTTGTAATATATCCGAAACCCTAAACTTAGCTAGCTAGAAGCTAGCTCCAATGGCGGAGTACATGTAGCAACGTCGAATCTCAATATCAGTTTTGCAGGGTTTCATTGCGTGAGTGAAAGAGGGTTGAGGTGGAAAGATAAATATCTTGTAAGTTAGCTGTTACTTAAAATACTGATACTTAAAATGTCTACAGGCGACGAGATTCGCTTAACGTCTCTTAAAATATCTAACGTGAAACTTAATATTTTGAGAGTTTTAAGATATTTAGAAGAGGCTGAAAAATCCTTATCACCCATTACTTTTGTACTCTACCATTATTAAATTTTCTCGTCTATAGGCCACGTTTTCTCTATAAATTGCTAATGCAAATGGCTAACACGCCCCACCTGAATATTATATATATACTAACTAAAGGGGAGGGGGGGGGGGGG